>CAJNYU010003614.1:119996-308362 GCA_905331475.1 Rotaria socialis
TCAGCATTCTATTTTCAATTTTAATTCGTCTACAAGGAAAATTTTCAGCATCAATCCCATTATAGGAAAAGAGGTTAATGCATCTATTAGTGAAAAATCGGAAGTTTTCAGGTAAAAATCATCAAATGACTGTTGAATGTCAAAAATGACACTCCTAATTTTTCTCCTGATTTAGGAAAAAAATTCTCCTGAAAAACTCCTGATTTTTCACAAAAATTCCCTGATTTCTAAAATTTGTATTTGGTAACCCTGACTAATATAGACTTCGATTAATCTAGATTCAATTTCTTTGATTCGTGAACTTGATGTTGTTCAGTTTTGACTGATATATTATTGTTTATAAAAGAAATTTGCGTATCATTTCCAATGCGTCCATTAGTTGTGGTGGTAATATCATAGATATAGAATCAACACGACCTGATGGCATAATAAAATAAAAAACTATAAACTATTCTTAGCACGTATAAATGGTTGGCAAAAACAAAAAAGTGAAAAACGCGGTAAAAGAAAACATGTTCAGATTAGGAAAACAATGAAAGTAAAAGCGACTGTCTGAATTAGCAAAAATCATTCCATTGAACCCAAGAATACTCATAATTCCTAGATGTTCACTCGTAGAAATTCGACTGTAGACAATTTTTCGTATCGATGTTCTTATTTATTTGGAATAAACGATATTATGATAAGCATTGATTATCAAAAAAAAAACTTTGCACACCACAGTAACTGCGTAGAACACATAACGAATTTTTTAAAAATGTATCAGCTTTGCTGTTTGCACTTACTATTTTATGTTAAATAATTCTTCTAAATGAGCTGTATAAAAAGCTCATTACATTCCAATATGATATATATTTATAGTTATATCTATTCTATCTGAAAACTCTAATGTATTAGCTGTTGTTCTACTTGTTTTCTGTTATGTTTTTGTTCTGCATTATGCATATATATGAATCCATGTATAATAATGAATATGTTTTATGTATGAGAGAAGTCTTTTTTTTCTTATTAATATGTATCATGATACGTGCATGCGTTAACCGTTGCTAATGAACACATTTATTCTATTTCGGTATGTCATTAATCAACATCTTTGTTTTGTTAAACATCGTAAGTTCTACTGACGATAATTTTCTTTCGTTGCACGTGTCATATACTATCAAAGTCAAGCGATTTTCATAGGAAAATAAATAGTTCTATATAATGATTGCATTTACGATAGAGTAAGCATAAAGGATCAATTCGCTATGTTGCTTATGGAATTCTAATCATTCTAATCATTCTAATCAGTTATATCTGACTATCTATTCATCATCGAATAGCAGTCAGCAGAACATCAGAAACAATTCATCAATTGGATAGTCAAGGTTATGAGGAATCGGTACAAGGCAACATGTTGATGATGTTGTCGTTGTTATTATTTTTGTACAAGGCAAAACATACAATACAGCAAATATACATAGTTGGCTCACGTCATATATACAAACATACTCAATTGATTAAATCCGAAAATAGTAATAGATGTCGTTTGTCACTTGTTTCTGATTGTTATGATAGACAAACATAAAACAGTATTTATTTCACTCAATTTGTTATTTATATTAATACTACGAAGTACATGAAAAGAAAACTCTCCGGAGAAATTGATTTTTGTCTAGATTTGTTCTTGATCTTATTTATCAAAATTTTCATCGAGAAACATTTCAAAATAAGAAGAGATACCACACAGAAGATTACATGTATATCTATTAACACGGAAAAAACCAAACATATAATTGATCATTCTCTTGCAAAAGACAAATGAATATTACAGGTGTTCTCTTGCTTCTTGATTTGTTTTCTATAGGAGAACATTGCAGTTGCTGTTGTTGTTGCTGTTATTGTTTTATAATTAACATTTGACAAACCGTTGGCAATAGCTACATGACATACGCATCAAATGTTTAATGACAAACAACATGTATTATTATAGTTTATAGAAATAATCTTGATATCTAAAAAAAATAAGAAATATACTGACATTTTTTGATACTCTTGACTATCTGTATCAAAAATAAATTCACGCAAATTATGGATGTCATTTTGATGACCTTATGAAAAGCAATATGAGAGTACCTTGATAACGAAAAATAATTTCATGTAAATAAAATGTGAAATTACTAAGCACCCGAGGAGATCTATCCTCTAAGAATTGTCCTGACATACTTACAGTAGGTGTTTCAATACGAATACACAACAGTATAGTAACTGACAGTTATTTAATGACGACGTGCATTTTGCGTATCGTTATACACGTCCCATATTATATCGAACTGTTGAATCTGCCGAGACGCAAAAACACTTACAACGTATATGTACGTCTGCATGTATGTTAGAAAGTCAGTAAATAAAATATCGTTATTTTAAATATGTATTACTAACAAATAGTTATCGAAACAGAAAATATGATTTTATATTCAATGTCTGAATTCAATCACGTCTGATTTTATCTCTGATTATTCGTAAAATGTATGTTAAAATCATCTGTACTTGGTTTTCGTTGTTTTTTTTCAGCCATTACGAAATTTTAATCAAGTTTTAGAGTCGTTGATAATTGTTTTATTTAATATTAGTGAGTCTTGTTCATTATAGAACTCTAATATAAGATATTATAATAGATTCTTTTCACAATAAGCGTAATATTAGAACTAGTTAATCCATATAGATTCAATGCTTACGTTTTGCAGATGTCAAATTAATTTATTCTTTCAGAAAAACTATTTAAACGCTCAAAATTCTTTATTTATTTTGTTATGATTTACATTCACTTCTGATTTTTAAATAGATTCTTGAAATTTGTCTTCCTTTTTTTGTTTTGGATTGGGCTGCAGGCATGGAAATATTCTCAACTGTATTTATATAAGTTACACACACACACACACACATGTAGATTATTGTTCTTGCCATAGTTTGAAAGAAGTGACGTTTCATAGATATACTGTAGATTATCTTTCATCGTGTATAATCTTTAATCGATCAATGTTGTAGATCGTTTATCTTAATCTCAACGATGACTTATTCACAAAAGGCCTTCTATTCTTTTATTTTATTTTTATATTATGCTGCTAATGATAATAAGCGCTTACTGCCTGTACACGTTTCATCATCCATTTTTTGGTTATTTATCATATATACAAGCAATATTTTTAATGCTTGCTCTCATTCTTGTTGTTGTTCTCTGATTCTCTTTGCCTGCTATTTAGGAATCTTTCCTTTTTTACGTCAGCATTACTAAGCGAGCAATTTTGAATTGATGAAAAAGACAACAGAAAAGAAGAAAATATTATCTCCAATTAGATTTGATTTGATAGAACTGTTATTTCCAATGTACCATTCACTAGTATATATTACGATGAAGTCGATGTCGATAACATGCCTGTTTTAATTCTTACGAAGTTTATGGGTCACAAGAGAAATTTGACAATTGATAACTTGATTTTTTGCCGAAACTATGTTCATTATATTGAATCTAATAGGCAATCAATATCTTGTAAAGACTTTGAATTCTTTGTCTACTCCTGGAGATAGGAAATTTTTCATAAAAATCAGTATTATAATCCTATCTAAAAAAGATATCAGAGAAAAACATTTCTTTTAATTAATAAAAATCGAGCATATATTTCATTATATTAAAATTCTTGATTGGTGGTAAATCAGGAGCATGAAACAATAAATAAAATGAATTAAGTCATTTGTTTTCCTTAAACTATGATCAAATTTTCAAATGAATTGCCGATGAAAAAATAAATAGATAATTATAAACGAATGTTTATTTAGAAAAACTGTCTATTTTTGTTGTGCTACATCAACTAGTATCTGGCATGCTGATCTTTCTTTGATCTAAATGCCATGTTCATCTGATTAAAACTATTTTTTCTTCTTCTTTGTATATGAAAGGACGTGTATTTTTTAATACACTTACAGATCATCAACAGTAATATTAATTATTGGAGCGAAATGATGATTTTGATTTCTATTACAAGAGATAAATATTTTTTTTTCTATAAAAAATCTAAATATATATATAAATATATATTCTTCTATTGAATAAAGTATTGATTAAAATAAATTGTTGAGATGATTTTTGAACAGATGAATAGTATTCGTTGTATAGTTGCCTTGTCTCTCAAAAGAGAAAGATAACAAATGACTGACAATTGTAATTATTGCTATGCGATGCTACAAAACGAGAACTCTCTTCCTCTCTACAGTCTTTTTCTTTCAGTGTCCATGTTCCATTGATTCATTCTTATTTGGCATCAATCCACCATCGTATTTTCCTTTTCCTTTCCTTGTTATTTTTCTCTTTCACTCACTCTATTAATTGGCCTTTGCATATTTGCATGTAGGCATGTACAGCAATCTAATCGACTCTCCCAATGTTTGCACTTTATTCACTTGTTCTTATTTCCTTCTGTATTATTTGCCTTTATCTACTATGTTCGTCTGCTGTTATATAAATTTGAAACAAGAAAAGCACAATAGATTAGTATTAGTTATATTCCACATTCACTTTTCTCGATCTTCTTTTGTCGTCTTTCTTTCTTTTTTTGTTATGACGAAGGGAATAAGTAGATGAGAAAACCTAATGACAACTATGTAATAATAAGTGTTTTTTATTTTCTTGTTTATCGTTTTCTCATATCAATCGTTTGTTAGTAGACGTGATGGTGTTGAGAGACTACCTAAATTCGATAATAAAAGGGAGCAGATGAAGGAGGGAGAGAGAGAGAGAGAGAGAGACGGAGAAACAGAAATGGAACAATGGACGTTATGGGAGACAATGATGACAACGATAAGCCATACTGATCCGTCGCTTTGATTGCTATAGTTGGTATCCTTTTTTAGACGACAACGACCTGCGTGTGTGTGTTTATGCGTATGTATTTATGTATATGTGCATATATGTGCACGAATAGCTCAAAGAGAGAAATATGAGAATAGTGTACTAGAAGAATATATTCATTTTACATCATCAGTAAATAAAAGATACTGTTAACAACAGCTTGACCAACAAGTACATGATTATATTCATTTAGTGAACATATAAGCACGGAATCCATTTAGAATATAAGTAGGCTTGTCTAATTAGTTTCTTTATTCTATTTTAGATCGATTTTTAAAAATTTCTTTTCATTCAAACATTTTCGTTTCTACTTCTATCTCAAATATGTAAATTTAGTTAGTTAGTTAGATGAGTATTTTCTATTGATCAAATACTTCTCTTCATAACCACACTATGCAATCGGCTGATTTATTTTTACTTATCGAACAATTATATTTACATATGAAAAAGAATTGTAATAATTGATTATTTTCTGTGTGCATGCATTCAATCTATTGAACACAGTCAATTTTCCTTTGTAAAAGAAAAGATATCAATGGTTCACTATTTCTTTTTCAATGGCAGAGTCGATGATTGATGAGAAAATAATAATAATTAGACTTTAAAAGGTATTTTCTAACGTTATATTCATACAAATTTTGATTTAGTTAAACCGTACACTGTTAGTTAGTATTGTTGTTGTTGTTGTGTGAAAATGGCACGTTCTACCATGTCACATTCTGTAAGTTATCTGATAGATCAAATGAGTAATTCAATCCTTACATTTCAAATCAAATAGAAGGGCACATAGATTCTATTCTAATTAAACAGAAAAACAAAATAAAGACTTCAACAATATTTTTTTTTCTTTTTTTCTTTCAGTAAATAGATAATGCAAGTTCGAGGTGTTATACTTGTTACAGTAGCTCTAGTTTTGGGTATTGCTGCATTATGTCTTCATTTAATAGCTCTGTAAGTTTTATTGTAATATGAAAATTTTTCTTAATCATTTGAATTCAAATGTTAACAAAAATTTCAGTTGTTCACCCAATTGGAAAATAACAGTACGAGATGCTGAACCAAGAATGGTGCCTGTTAGTTATGGTCTTTGGGAACGATGTGAATATCAAAATACTACAATAAATAAACAAGGTATGGCACTTGGCACTCGGCTAAACGTTCTAACATGTTGGCCAAATCTGTATATGAGATATTCACCGGAAAACTTCGTTCCATGCTACAGTATTCGTCGGACTTGTCCAGTTGTAGAGAAAAAAAACCTACCTGAAGGATGTTCATGCCGTTATCTACCATCAACTAAAGTTGTACAATGGTTAACAATTATAGCAGCCATTTTTCTTGTTCTTGGTTTAATTTTACTTTATTTAAAAGTAATAGCATCGCCACAAAATGGTTTGTATGCTTTTAGTTTTATGCAAAAAATGATTTTTATAGTTTTCTAGATAGTGCACTTCTTGTACTTGGTTATGGACCATTCATTTGTTTTCTATTAGCATTAATTTTAATGGCAACAGGATTGATTCTGATATGTGCATGTGAGTTATTAAAAATAGGTCAATTTTTGTAATATTTATAATTAAATTAAGATTTTCGACGCGATGCATATGAGGATTATTCATTTCCATTAAAAAGTATGCCAATCGCCGAGAAAGAAGGAAAAACGTTTGATTTGCATAGTCTGCGTAATTATGCAAAGCATCATGGTAAAATAAATGAACAAATCAAAAATAATCTAACATTTATCATTTTCTTTTTTATTCGCCTTAGAATCAACAATTAAGCATGAACATTATGTTGAAGCTGTAAAAGAATTAATACAGGAATCAAAAACACATTATCATACAAAAATTGGATGGGCTACTATTTATGAAATATTTGCAACGGCATTGATTCTCATTATTACTGCATTGTCATTTTGGCTTGCTAAAACATCAAGATTAGAAGATATTTAAATCCGAAAATATAGAGTCAAATGTCATGCCTTCATATTGAAGAATACTGACAATTATGATACTACTTTTTTTAATTTAGCTTTTTTTTCTATCGGCTATTACTGTTCTCTTTTTTTTTTATATAACACAGAGCTACCTCTTTTCCTTTTTCATCAAAGATTCTTTTCTTTCCTTGTTTTTGATGCTTATTACATGTCATTTGAGTGTTTCAATATGCACTAGATTTTTAAAACCTTGTTTTTTTAAAAATTTCCACTCATCGATTTGAGATGGAAACAGTCAAGACATTAAAAACGCTATTCAAAGCATTCTATAGTAATAGTATTTATTTTGTTTATACACTGAAAATAAGTCATAACAATCTGATTAATGTTTTCGGAAATAACAACGAGTAATAAATAATGGATAACAAGTTTCTTAGAAATATTCTATATATGTTATTCTTTTCAAGTTGATTATTATGCTAGTTTTATCATGAATGATGAGCATCCATTAGCATTTAAATTCCTCTTGAAAGATATATTTTGTTGGCGACAAAATATCACTTCTATCTAAATTAATGTAAATTTGAAAAATCTTTCAAGATATATTATCGTACATCAAATGTGATCCGTGTATCAAAAAATAAAATTTGTTCGAATAAATCGACAGTATACTTATATTAAGTAAACGCGTTAAAAATAGATAAGTGTTTATTCGATGAGAAAAATGAAAATTTGATTAAAGTTCTATGTCAAAAAATGTTCACTACGATAATTTACATAAAACGATCGCAATCAATAAATTCCATTTACTTTTTGACTCATCGTATTTTCAGCGGTTGCTGCTTCATATTTATGATTAGTTATGCTATCGATAGAAAAAAATCAGTTTTTATTCAAGTAAATAAATATAGCTAGTAAAGATTTTATTTTGTCGTACTATTTTAATATTAAATTTTTATTTCTTAGAAAAATATTTATTGACTCTAATTTTAAGATGCCAATATCTGTTAAGGAAAATTATATTTTCTACAATTGGCAAACGACTATACGATTTTCTATTGATTGTCAATGTTTGTGGTTTCTTCGGTTACCTAGAAAAGACGATATAGTTGATCGTTGTCAGCTATTGAGATCTCGTTTCATGCTCTTCGGTTACGTTTAGAAAAAAATCTATGAAGAATAAAAGAGAATGTACTTAGGTCTGACCAAAAGTTATGTAATTGAAAAAAAAATTAAAGAGAAAGAGAAAGTTCGAGTTATATTTTCTTAAATGTTGATGATAGTTGCCATGATTATATATATATCAATTTGAATTCTTTCCAACAATTTGTTAAAAGTTTTTTTGAACTCTTTTTCGAAAAAGTATTAGGTACCTTGGATACCACATGGGCTAATCATATTTCATTGTTTTAAAAATTTAGTGAAATTTTGTTCGATCATGCTAGTTGCGTTCTAGCACTACTAGTGATGGAATATGAATTTATTTTCGATAGGTTAGTCATAAGTCATCTGATGCTAGCTGGCTTATTGAAGATGAATCGTCACAGACTATTGTTCATGAAGACAGATTTTAACCAAAACTTTGTTTAATGTATTTTTTTTGAATCAAATAATCCTCAATGTAGATAAAGGCAAGAATGTAGGTCACATGTTTTATATTGAAAATTGTTCATAACCTTTTGTAAATGAAATATGGAAACAAACAGAGATATCAGGGCCAAAATGTACAAAATCGCTTGACGATCGTCGTTGACTCCATACTGATCCAATGTTATTAATTAGATGACAGAAGAAGGAATCAATATCATGTCATATCCATCATATTCGCCAGGCCTGATACTATGTCATTTCATATTCACCAGGCCTGATACTATGTCATTTTTGGCTAACCAATTTTATTGAACGTAGTTTAACTAATTAAATAAATGAAATATGATTAGTTCATGTGGTATCCAAGGCACCTAAAAGTTTTTTCGAATAAGAGTTCAAAAAACCTCTTAACAAATTGTTAGAAAGCATTCAAATTGATATATATGTATATAATCATGGCATCTATATCATCAACATTTAAGAAAATATAGCTCGAAGTTTCTCTTTTTCGTTATTTCTTTTTTTAATTGCAGAACTTTTAGTCAGACCTAAGTAGTCCAAAAACTAAATGAAGTACATTATTAGTTTTCTTTTCAAAATAATTGTCGTTAATTGACTCTATTATCAATTTAACTATCACTCTTATATAATTGATTCTATATCAGATTTGTATGATGTACTTTATTTTCTGGTAAATTGTTTCATTGAATATTAAAATAAGCTTAAACACAATCTAATACATACAATATTGAAAGTTCATTCAAGAAAACAATCAGCAATATTATACATATCGCAATAGATTGTCATTTGCTCGAGTTTTTTGGGCATTATGCTCATTGTTTGTAGTTCTCAATTATGAGTCATAATTTTGGAGTTTTCATTTTCGCTACATGAAACGTGAAAATCATGATATAATCTACAAACTAAAGAATTTTATAATATCAAAGAATTTCTGTTCGTTCTAATATTATTATTAATTGTGCTGTATAATAAGGCAAAATGCCATTAATCAATCCATCATTATACGTATATAAAATATTTACGATTAATACAGCTAATATGATTCTTTCAAAATTGAAATTTACTTTTCCAATTTGAAAATAATCATTGAGTAATCAAAAACTGCAAAATTGTAATTTTCAGTTTAATCATAATATGTCCAGCAAAAATAACAATTGACGATATATAAATCATTCAAAAGCAAACAAAATTATAGATAATTACTTATATAAAAGTTCGTATAATCGATCGAGATAACATCAATCATTTTAAATACTTTTTCAGATAAGTAAATGAACACTTAATATAGACGAGAACATAATAATTGCTACAATTCAATAGCAATCGAATTGCGGTCGATAAAAACATTTTCTATAGAATCTTGAGAGTAACATACACATCAGGTAGCGATTTGTACAGACGAAAGCAATTACATATCAAAAATATATCGAAGACGTATGTATGATGTAACAATGGATTACGCATACTATCAGCGTTCTATTGATAGCATCAATATGGGTTAGTTAATAAATGAATAGAAGTGAAGATCAGTAAACGAGAATCGAAATGAAAATAGATGCTGCAAGATAATAGATCAAATGCGACGGTTCTAGAAATTGTTTTTTTTCTGACAAGGTTTTCTGTTGTAAATTGTACTGCCGACATTGTTTCATTCAACGAGTGTAAATGATAAATAGTGAATGGAAACAAGAACGAGTCAATTTGTAATAAATATAAAAGTGCAACTTCTGGTAAATACATTTGAAGTAAATAAAGTTGAAAAAAAACTCGAAATCTTCCTATATTGTATACAAAAATGATCAGTATGTAAATGAAATTATCAATACAGATTTAAGAATTTAGTAACGATAATGTTTACCCTATAAATTAATAATTTGTTCAATATTAAAAGTTAAGCAGTAGTTAGTAAGTAAATTAATTTTCTCATTTAAAAATCTGTTTACTAATTGAGCGATTCGTAATTATACCAGTAGTCAGTTTAGTTATTTTGATGAGAACATTCTAATATAGTTAGAAGAACAGTTCTTTATGCAGGCTAATAATGCTATTATCAGTTAAAATGATTGCATATAATATACATGTATACATATTTCTATTTCCTTTGTTTTATTTCCTTGTTCTATGATATTTTCTTCTCTTGAACTAGCTCTGATACTTTTCTGTTTCATGATGATTTCTGCCAAATTTTCCGTTTATTATATTATATCGGATTTGATTTATTAGTAGGAATGACAACGAAAGCAATTGAAACATCAGCCTGTGTCGGAAGCATGGAGATGAATACAAATGAAGCTAAAAAAAGAAATACAAAAGTGTAAATACTGTAAAAGAAGAAACGTGAAATCAAGAAAAGAAATGGTATGCAATAATGTTAAATAAATTGAAAAATTGCTACAGTCGCAATAAAATTCTGTGATTTATAACTTTCCAATTTTGACTGATGTTTATTAATAGATTATTGAACGAAAGCTGATTACGATAATGAATATTATTGAATTATTAATTGCGCTTTCAAAATTATTTACTTCAATAAAATAAATATTTTCACTAAAGAAAAAATGCAGAGTGTCTAACAAAAGAATATACGCACATAATATCAAGTATAAAACACACCATGATTAAATATAAACTAAAACTAATCAATTATAACAAAGAGCAATAATACGTACAGAGTAAAAGCGATTCAATTAGTGAAATAAGCTGCTGTAAAAAGCGGAAAGGAAAACAATAGTCAACTATTTTCACAGAAATATAAAAATCTTGATAAAGAATAGTTTAGACTAATTCATTAATGCTCATTGCAAAGCAAAGAAAAATACACGTTCTACCAGAAAAAAATACATTACCAGAATGACTGTATTGGGTGCAGAACTGAAAATTTTTCCAACACAACATAGGGAAAAAATTTCTCAGTAGATGCAATAGAACTGAAATTTATATTTGGAGTGTACACTAGCATGCATGTGTGCAATTCAGTAGTTTGAGTCTAATGATTTAGTCTGAAGACTATTTAGAGTGCTAGCTTCAATCAAATCGAGTATTCCTGTATTAGCTTTCGTTCGATGTTTTTCTCTTCGTTCTATTAGTCACTTAATCAATTTTTTTTCTCGAATGTGCACGATGTTGATCAGCCTAAGCCTTCGCATTCACTCTGATCAAATGGTATCAATATATAGTGCCTAAACACATATTTTAGGTGAAAAATACGAACCAATTTTCTCTTTTAGCTTACTAATCATTACCTTATTTTATTATAATGCTTTTAAGACTAGTTATTCCGAATTTCTCAGCTAGGCATATAAAATTCATGTGTTAACATTGAGAATATCTCTTCACTAGAGGATTAACAATGGTAATCATGCCGCATTACTTGTGAAATAAAGTATTGTGTCAAAACATTCTGTTGTCGATTTCCACTCTAAATACTGGTTAAAATAAGGTATACTCACATCCTACATACAACTTGGTTCAACTGATACTAGAATTTGACAGATAAATAAACAACAGTTTATTAAAAATTTTACTCTCAATATGCTTTAAAAATAGGGAATAGTTTGGATGTGGTCGGAGATCACCTGGTTTCTCGTTGAATTAATTCGATGTTGGTCTCATCGAATTCACCATGAAATTCTTCACCGAATCCTATACATATTTCTCAAATGCATGTATCTTCATAAGATTTGATCATTTTGATTATGAAAACACTAATGTTTATTAGTTACGAGTAATTATTTTAGCAATACTCTGATTCAATACATTTTTAATAGGCAAGAAAAATTGATCAATAATAAAAACATAAATAGTAACTCAGAAACTATTGATATAGGTAATGCAAAGATGCAAAAACAATTCGAAAATTATGGATTCAACAGTGCAAATGAATATGAACAAGCTAATTTTTACACATGAAAAAGTTTAGTAATGATTTTTACTACAAAAAACACTTGAAAACATTCATTAAGTCTATTTTTTTTGAGTGCAATGTGTGATCAAGAAGAAATATTGATTCATTTTGTGGAAAATGGATAATAATGTATTTCTTAAAAATTTTCATTATGTTCAACAGTAATTGAATCAGTACTTTTATCAAGTGAATTTCGTTCACAACAAATTGAATTATGTGTGATAATACAGTTATTACATACAGAAGATTTATTTGAATATAGCCAATTCCATTGTTGCGGAGAATGATTCAGATCTAATGATGTTATTATTTTTTGATTATTATAATAATCAATCAAGGGTGTATTTGTCGATTTCGGTGAACCTAATTTTATGATATATTTATATAGTAGATACACTCGTTTCGTTAGTGTTTCTAATGAAATATTTACTATCATTGTTCAATTGTTGATATTTTTGTGGGAGTTGTCTACATGATTGGTATTGAAAATCAGACAATTCAGAAATCGGCTTGCATCTCTTTGGATCATGTGTAACTTCAATAAAAACATGGCTTTGGTCAATGTTATCGCCGACATCAGTGCTTTTATTCTTCAGAGACAGTTCAGTTTTCGGTAATTTGAGTATGTTGGCTGTTTCAAATGACGAATGACCAATGTTTTGTGAATCTTCATTTAATTGTTCGCAATTTATTTTTCTTAAAATCTGTGCATCGTTAAGTTCTTGACGTAAAACACGTGTAAATGCAGCAAGAAATATTGGATCTTTAACGTTGAGAGAAGATTGTGGATGAGTATTTTGAATTTGTTCAAGAATTAAATTTGAATCAATAGAACTTTGTTTTAAACAACATTGTAACTTAATAAAAAAAAGAATTTTCAAATTAATATTATTTACTTTGGCGAAGTTACTAATTTTAACAACGATGGTGTTTTTCTTTCTTGTTGAATTAATAATGAAGAATAAGCGATTTGCTGTAAAAAGATAATCAATTCATTCTATCAAGACATTTCAGAAACATAGAAACGAGTATTTAATATAAATTAACTCTTACAACTTCTGCGTTTAATATTGATTCTGAATTTATTTCTATACTATTATCAGAAAGAGTTTGGTGTAATGAACATGAGATATGAGCTTTTGTAAATGTTTTTTGAGGAGACGAACAGGCTAAAGACATCGATTGTTGTATTGAGTAGTCATCATTTTGAAAATTTGACAAAACCTTCGATTCTTGTATAAAATTATTTTTATCTCGAATATGTTGTGATGCATTATTTTTCAATTCTGATTTAATGAAAATTAGCGGAGTTGACACATTCGACATTGATTCAAAATTTCGATTGATTCGCTTAACTGTGGATGTCTGATCAGTGGTTTCAATTCGACTGGATGCGTTACTCATTGTTTTTATTGAAGATTGCAAATGAAGTAATGAACTATTACTTGGAGAAAACAATTGATCAACATGAATTAAAGGTAATTTAGATGATTTATCTATTTATTAAAAAAATGAATAAATCATTGTTTATTTTGTACAATAGAAATAATCATTTAATGAATTACTTTCATTAGTTGTTCGTTCGTTTGATAGTATTTGTTTTTTATGTTCCATAGAGACTAATTTCGATTCAGATGGCAAAGCTTGGTTTTGCTCTTCAGATTTATCCGATTTTAAAGATATTAGGAATGGTTTCGTCGATGAAGATATGGATGACACATGCCTTGGTAATACTACTACGGGTTCATCACATTGTGTGTAGACTTCAGAAATAATATTCGACGTAGGACTCGCTTGCTGATCAAGTTTAGACAATGTAGATTTAGTTTTATCTGGTTCAGATTTTTCGACTGTTAGTTGACTGTCGTCTGATATAAACAATGTAGGTGGCTCTTTACTTTTTGAACTAAGATCTGTATCGATTAATTTCGTTGATAACGATGATGTTATTCTTATTGTCTACGTAAAAACATCAATAATGTTTTCATAACCTTCACATAAATACTTGCTGGTATGATTATTTGTTGTGAATGTGATTGACACGATGCTACTGCATCGTCTTCTAAACCTAGAATATTTTTTAGAGTATCACATTGATGGAAGAGAATTTTTGCAATAGAATTTTTAAATATTTGTTCTATTTCATGAATATTATTAATTTCATTATCGGTTCGATTCAAATATAATGATGTTATTAGAATTTTCGATTTTTTCGTTTTAGATATTACAGGTTTACCAAAGACTTGAACAAAATCTTTAGTTCTTTCTAATTTAACACTTGTTGGTTTCATTAATTCATTAAAATGTGCTAAACGATAGTTTTGTATCATTTGTAAGCGTTCCTGTTTTGTTTTTAAATTTAAATTAACCATAAGTATATAAAAAACATAATTATATATTTACCCAATTAATTGCACATATTGATTCTAATTTATGAAAGAGACAAATACAAAGTAAAAAGAAATTATTTCTTGTTCCATTTTCTACAATAATACAAAAATCTTCTTGAATCATTCGAAGACTTTCATGTAACCACATGGATATATATTCATTAAGAATAAAATTAAACAGTGGCTTTTCTGTTGGATCAAGAACAATTGAATTTTGTTTATTAATTAAAAAGCGAAAAATTTACTTTGTGGAAAATTGCATTGAAGAATATGATCAATAGCTGTCATGGTGTAAATGATTGCACGCTTTGATATCATGGAATCATTTGTAATTTCAACTGCTTGTTTATAAGATATTTTACATATACAACGAACAAGTGAAATCAAATTTTTCGCATGATTTTTTCCATTACGTAACAATGTTTCACGTCGAATAAGATCCTTATAGATATTTACTTTTAATCGTTCCAAATAATCATTCACTGATAAAATAAAATCTGTGTCTAATCTAGTTTGTTTAATTGAATTATATAAAACTAAATAGAATAGTAAATTTTAGAAAATATCTCATCTTGTTTTGCCTGTATTATTATTCGGATCATATACTTGGTATTTTTAGATACGATTGATTAATGGTCTCATACATATGTTGGAAATCTATTTCAGATGTTGGTTTATCTGTTAGTCGATTTTCAATCGATTTAAAGTTTTCTGATTTTTGTCGATGTATTGAAACTGGTTGTTCCATGATTTGTACGTTGGCTTGTTTTGTTGATACAACTTCAGGTGGAATGTTTATCGTATCTTGTACTTTCCATGGTATGCTTCGTATAATAGATTCAGTAAACTTAGCAATTGATGGACGATTAGATTCAACCGATGAACAATTATAGTTGTTAAGAAAACTATGCGAATCATTCATATGTGAGATTTTGTGTATCTTTAGAAAAAAAGAGTTCAATCAGTTTGAAAGAAGTTTTTGATTTTAAATCATACTGAACAGCAAGTTTTATGAACTAATCCTAGTGTTGACCTATTTATTGATATAGATGAATTAGTTAAGCTGGTAGTTTTATTTTCTAAGATATTTTCATTATAATTATCTTCATCAATACAACTGGAACATTCACAAGTAGAACATGAACAAACTTCCTCATTATCTGAACTCGATTGTTGATCATTGTCATATTTTAGTTCAAACGTATTTTTATTTAAATTTGTTTTAATATCATTAGTAATTTTATCTTTACTAGTGAACATATTCAAAGGAAAACAACATGATATACAATAAAATGTATTAAAACACTAAAAAATTTGATTTGTGTAATAAAAATTTAAAAAAAATGTCTTCAGTATTTGATTGAAAATTCCATAGAAACTATATTCGCTTTTTAAATCTCTGTAACAATGAATTTCGATTAACTATTTCAAAATGTCTTATTGGTTTAAAACTGTTCTTAAACCACATGTTTTTAATTGTAAAAATCAATCACATTGCAAGTATCGTTGCCAATGTTGTGCACCCGCATTTTCAATTCAATCACATCAGCGATGCTCCACTGTTTGTCCACCATTATTTGTTGATAGTTTTAGTAAACGATCATTTCGTTCAGAAAATTTTCGATTATTCTATGAACGTGGTGATCTTCCATGTACTATTCATCATACAACAAAAGGACAATCTTTAAAGTGGTTTATTGATAATTTAGAAACATTAAATATTGATTATTATTTGCCCATCTTTACTGATGGATTATGTGAAATAAAATATCCATATAGTTTTATTGCTTTACAAGGTAGATAAAATCTTATTTAAAAAAATGAAATAGTCTTTGTCGTTGTTGTTGTTTTTTGTTTTACGAAATTAGGTATTTTGGATTTAATTGAACATGCTTCACATAAGATTGATATCGAAAGTCTTTCAAAAATAATTTTACCACTTAAACGTGCTCTATATACAAATGATCAAATTGTTATTAGCCGTGTTTTGATTGTTCTTCAAAAATTGGCTCGTGGTAATGACGGTGCAATAGGTGTTGCCTTAGTACCTTATTTTAATCAAATTTTACCTATGATTAATATTATAAAAGAGCGTAATCAAGGAAAACTTCATCAAAAAAAACCACAATGTAAAATAGTTGATGACTATGAAAAAGATATTCCCAATGAACTTGTTCGTCTTATTGACAAGACGTTGCTTATACTCGAGCAATACGGTGGACAAGATGCTTTTATTAATATCAAATTTTCAATACCGACTTATGAACAACAAGCTGATGTAAAAACATTATCTACTCCTCAAATCAATGCAATGTTACAACCATTTATGGAGAGTTAACAATGAAACTTTATTTTAGATTATATCATTTTTAATCTATTTTCTAAGAATGAAACAACATTTATCATAAAAAAATTAAAGCACACCTCGATAGAGGTATGACAGTTTAGATAGTTCTCATCATCTGATCTGAACTGTTTGAATAGATCAGTTCTAGGAGCTGATCTATCAAAAGTCAACAATCCACCTTACGATAGTCTCTATATTTTGTTAGGGCCTACATCTTCTTAGCACCTACTTAGCGATGATTCTTAGATGTTTTTAGAAAATAATTTAAAGTAGTTCCTATAACTCTTGAAGATCTTATGAGTGTGAGCAAATATTGTATACACACCCTGCATCGTCACTCTTATCATAATCTTCATCGATATTCCTTGAAAATGAGACAGATGTGAAACATAAACGTTCGAAAGCTCATTGATGGTCAGATCTCAATTGAACATTATCATGGTCAATCGAACTCAAACAAACCATACATCAATATGAATGATTTCAAATTCTTGAAGAACATGTTATCTTATTATCCTTACTTTACCTTTTTCCGCTGAATACATACATCCTTTCTTTCTGCCTTGATGTGATATTTCGGGACCACAACGCCATCTATCCGTATTAGGGGCTCTGCTCATGAAGCAATACTGACTCAATTTTATCAGAAACTGAGTAATCATGGAAAATTCCGAAAAAAGAAATACAACCTTCTAAAATCTGATGTGTTTTGATAGTCTGTATCATTCGATGTTTCATGAATCTCAATACATCTCAAGTCAGCTCAGACGTTATGTTATGTCAGGAGATATCTCTCCTGACATAACACGTTAATCGAATAAGCTATAAGCACTAAATTACTACGTATCTATAACAGGTATATTGTTTGATCAAATTATCGAAGATGGACTGGACTTGTAGTGAATGTACTTACACGAATTCATCTGAGGATAAAATCTGTGTAGTATGCGAAGATGGATATCGATTCTTTTCCGTGGATTCGAATGAAAATAGTTCACAAAACATGGACGACAACGTTGATTCAAACGACAGTGTTATCACTTTAAACAATAAAGCTAATGAACAAGAACAAGAAAATCTGTCGTCTACTTCTGTTGCACGTGAACACGACGAAGACGATAATCTTCTTGGTAGGACGATCGATAACAGGAAAAAAATAGACCAATTTAGATTTAATGTAGGAGCTATTTGCTACAGAACAGATATCTACGTTCGCGAAGACGGTGAAGTTTTGTACGGCCAACAAGCAATTGATGAACGCAAACGATCTATTGCCAGAAGAAAAGCACTTGATTTGCAAAAATTACTGGAAAAATCGTCAGATAAACTAGATTCAAAGAGACAAAAGTCATTATCGACATTTTCTACTAACACCTTGAAAACCTCTGCGACTGATGCTACGAAAACATCTTTTACTTCGGCATCAGCTGGTCATTTTAATGCTTTAACTGCTCACGCAAAAGTTGCAAACGTCAGTGCCACTGCAACAGCAGAAATAGCCACTGTTTCTACGGGCAATGCGTTTGCCACCGGTGCCAATGCTTCGGCCTCTGCGTCATCTTCCGTAGTGCGTGTAAACACTCTGAATACCACCGCTACTGGTGTTAATACTTCGATCAGTGCGACCGCCGATGGTTTGAAAGTAGCTGCTGGAAATGTAAGCGTTACCGGCGCTGAAACTACTGCTTCTGTTTCTGCATCAGCAGCCAAAGTCATTGTGGGCAATGTTGATGTGACCGGTGCCAGCGCCGGTGCAAGTGCTAGTGTGAATGGAGCCGGTGTTTCGGCTTTCAATGTTAGCATCGGTGGAGCCAGTGCTGCTGCATCAGTGAATGTAGATGGTTCACTTTCTTTTGGAAATGTTAATTTGGGTCTTCGACCATCGCTGGATATCGGCTTGGGTCTAAACATAGGAATTCCGTTCTTAAGTGGTTCGCGAGTGGGGTCCGCTGGCGGCGGTAACAACAATGGCGATGAATGCAACGACGAGAAAGTTCATGGATTAGAAGGATGCCAGAAATATTTATCGGAAAAGTTTCCAAATCAACGGCATTATGTAAAGGCTGCTGAATTTTCAGTCGACCCGAATACAACGGGTGAAGCGATTGATCCAACTCTGACCGATAAACGACTCGAACGAGACAACGGTGATAATTCTGCCGTTGAAAACGTCATCGGTCGACACGAAAAACTCGTTGAAGAAGGAAACAAATTCGTTGGCTTTAAAGGAGGTCCAAAAAGAGATAATACTACTAATGAACAATCAAGTTCGGAGCCGGCTGCGCCATCCACGATTATTAACTCAGATTCGGGGTCGGTAACAGTCCCCTCTAAAAACGAATGGAGTGGCATGTATACTTCACCGTCACCTGCTGTTGCTGCTGGATACGCCATAGACGATCAAGGACGTCCAGGTGTGATCGATCGAGTTTATTTGCCGAAAGGTGCCGCTGATATGTATCACACCAGTACAGGATTAAACACACGCGAAGGAACAGAAGCGTTGAAACAAGTTCGACAGCATTCAAACGAAAGGTACATTTTCAGTGGCCCTCAACATGCAACCGACCCCGATTTACGCCCTCCTGAAACCGTTATTTCTCCAGCTGTTCGCGATGAAGCATTAGCGGCTGGAAACATACGGTTTGAACCGTCTGCTCATGGAATCAATCGACAATCGTATCAAATGGACACAGTTTACGAAAGAGAACTTGAATCTTCACGTATAGTTCCCGATTACATGGTCAACATGACGAAAGGTCCTGCCGACTGTGAACGGGATGGAGGTCGCGAACGACTTGGCCATGTTTTTCAAGGTCGGCCACCCTATGGATACGAAACTGTTCCACTGAAAACGAAAGAACTCAGTGACGACGATAAATTATTGCTTGAAGAATGCAGAAAATTGGGATTCGAAATTCCGCCAGGCTCGTTAGACGAATGGGTAAAGAAATTGAGAAGTGATGAAGAATACGAACGTGAAGAAGACGTCAAAAATCGTCGAGCTCAAAGCAATAATAATGGCAACAGTGAAAAGTTCATGACAAAACAAGACAAAGAAGAATCTGAAGAAGAAAACGAACCACTGAAACCCTGCAAAGACCACCCAATCAACGTTCGGTGTATGAAATGCATCAGCGGTTCATCTGAACCTCGAGTTCGTCAATTGCACGGTCGAATCCACGGATTCAAGTTCAACAATTAGAATTGAAATTTTCTATTTTAACACTTCCACATGTTTTTCACTTTTAAATTTGATTGAAGTTATGAGTATTTTTCGATGCAAAACAAAAAGTATATTGATACAGATATCTTTTGTCTTAATTGATCTAAAAAACAACTATCATAAAAGACGCCTTAAATTCGCTCACATTGAAGAACAAATCAATTCTGAAAAGAATCTGATTTGATTAAGTATGAAACATGAATTTGAAATGCTCAATGATGACGATCTAAGTTTAGATAATAGATAATCGTTTATGTACGTAGATTATATTTAAACAAATGCGACTGATCTTTTTATTGAATTTAATTAGAGACAAATAAATGAAAGATCAAAAACGTTATTCTAATGAGAAGCCCCAATGATGCAATTCTTCACTGAAATTTCTTTGAATTACTCTTCTTTTGTCTATAGAACAAAAAAGGAACTCAACTGCTATAATCAATGATAGGAAGAACAATAGAAAAATCTATGTTGCTTTGTTAGTATTCATATGAGCTCTTCTAAAACTCGCTCACAGTCATATTTTGTTGACAGATAAAAAAGTAATTAAGTTCTGCTTGAATCACATAAAAATAAAGTGAAAGAATTTTGCTACTCAGAAACATCACTATCATATGAATAAAGAGAATTTAAATTTTATAAACAATGAATTATTCGGATTCTGTTATGAAAATATTGAGAATACTTAACGTTATTTTATTGATTTTGGTTTTAATTATTTATAATCATATATAAATTAATGTGCTTCTCATAACAGCTTGTTATCTTGATAATAGAATCTATTCCAATTTGTATTCATAGTTTTCGTTTGTTTTTGGTTAGCGGGGGAAGATTTGAAAGAGAAAGTCTCCCAAAACCAGAGAGAAACAGTTTCGCATTCTATTTTTTTCAGAAAAAAATATATTATTAGCTAGAATTTGTAATGCTTTCTTATTCAATTAAGAAAATATTTTTTTGCTGCTTTCTCGTAAATAAATATAAAAAAAAAGATTAACGAGAAAAAATTTGTTTTTCTAGTGGTAACTTTTTACATTCATAGCTTCTAATTTCAAAGTTAATGTTCTTGAAAAAATTATTTCATGCTTTGCCTATCACTCATCATCGCTATCGTCATAATTGTTTTGAATGTATATATTGGTATTGCGAGCTTTTGCTCCTCCTGGATGCATGAAAAAGTTTTGAACAATATCATCTAAATGAAAATAGATCAACGTAAAAAATAGTTCGAACCTAAAGAGAAACTAGTTTGAATCTAAAGAAAAAATAGGTCCATATAGAAGAGAAAATAAATTGGTATAAAAGAGAAACTAGATGATTGCTTTTGATAGGCTTTGTTCAGTCTACAAATAAATTAAAATCGTGTACAAAGTCGAAAAGAAAATTTCCAGGGAGAAAGCTAAAAAGCAAAAACAATTTGAGTGGGAGGAAAATCCCCCACTCATCGTGAACTATGTTTGTATTTAATCGATAATTAAGTTCAAAAATAGAATCTAATCCTAACTATATCCTGTTCGGTCGAGATCTCGATAAGATTTATGTCATCGATGATAATCTTAAAATAACGTTCAACTTTGACTGAAATCTTTCATGAATGGGTACTACATATGAAGTATATTATAATAAGTGTTCGATTGACAATTACTAAGAAGCCATAAAGAGTATAAAATAAGTTTTGATCCTCTCGTACAATATGCTTTTCTTACAGTTTTCTAGAATGAAATAGACTGATATTGAACGTATGGTAGCTACTAGAAAATGAACAAAATTGTGACAAACCAAATATTCAATAAATTCGAATCAAAAAGTCAATGAAAAACTTACTTGTTTTTAAAAGTAATTACATGTTGAAAAAATTCATCTAATGCATTCAAAAATGTCTGTTTTTCTAATTATGAAGCTTTTTGAATACTTTATTTTATCCATAAATAATCATAACTACGAACACTGTTTATTTAGTAGTGCATACAAAAGTAGGATAACATGAATAAAATATGAACACTAAACAAAAAGGAAATGCACAACAACCTTATGAATATAGCTAGTGTAATGGAAATAAAAATATGAAAAAGATCTAATGTTGATATGTTGATGCTGTAACATTTCCACCATGACCAGTCCAATTAGTATGAATCCATGTATCAGGACTTTCAAGTAATTCATAGGTGTGTGCACCAAAATAATCACGTTGGGCCTAGAAATAATTCAAAAATAAAATCACATTCAAATCCATCATAAATCTACATCGGTTTCTTTTTATAATTTTGCTTGTACAGCATCATGCTGTTTTTTTGTCCCCTAAAAAAATGATTCATGTGATGTTCTTTTCTTATTTGAGTGTCTTTTCCTTTTATCTTCTCATTATTCAAAAACAAAAATCTAAAATAAAATTTCAATTAACCTGTATGAGATTCGCCGGTAGACGTTTTGAACGATAACCATCATAAAATGCCAGTGCTTCAAAAAAGAAAAATTAATTAAATATAAATTTTCAAAGATAAGAACCATCTGTTACCAGTACTAAGACACGGAATCGGTACACCGTAAATACTTGCTGTTGCGACTACTTTTCGCCAGCCTTGTTGACATTTATTAATAGCATCGGTAAAAAAATTATCCAGAAGTAAATTTTCCAATGATTCATTCTTTTCATATGCTGTTTTTATGTTTCCCAAAAATACACTTTAATGCAAAAAATAAAAATCGTAACATAATAAAAACAAAACATGATTTTAAAGAAAGAAAAACAACAAACCTTCGAATGATACAACCACCACGCCACATAAGTGCGATTGAACCATTATTTAATTTCCATGAATACTGATTCGCTGCTTCACGCATAAGCATAAAACCTTGAGCATATGATATGATTTTAGATGCATACAATGCTTGGCCAAGATATTCAATGAATTGTTTTTTGTCTCCATCGAAATCCTGCACATTAGGTCCTTTTAATTGAGTTGATGCACGAGTACGTTCATCAATTAATGATGATAAACATCGAGCAAAAACGGATTCACCTGTTTAGAAAGAGAAACCAAATTTCAGTTTTCTCCAACAAATAAATAGATGCTATTATTACCAATCAATGTTACTGGTACACCGTATTCAAGTGCGGCAATACCTGTCCATTTACCAGTACCTTTCTAGATGATAATATTTTTTTATTATAAGAAAATAACTGAATATATCAAACAACCTGTCCTGCTGAATCTCGAATTAAATCAACAACATGTCTACCGTCTTCTTTATAACGTAAAATTTCAGCTGTTATTTGGATTAAAAATGAATCTAATGTTCCTTTATTCCATTCTTCGAATGCCTAAAATTATAGAAAAAATTTTAAAGTTACAAACTATTTTGAACAAATCTATATTTATTTTACTTCAGCGATTTCATCATTCGATAGTTTTAAAACATCTTTCATTATATGATAAACTTCACAAATAAGTTGCATATCACCATATTCAATGCCATTATGAACCATTTTAACAAAATGGCCTGAACCTGATGGACCAACCTATTTTTTTAGGAAATGAAATTATTGACAAAATGAAAATGAATCAAATTGAAATTAATATACCCAATCACAACATGGTTGACCATCAGCTTTTGCAGCTATTTTTTGAAATATTGGTTTTACATGTTCCCTATAATAAAATTATACATAGTTGTTTTTCGCATCACAATTTATTATGTTTGATGCAAATGTCAGATTATTATTGTCAATAGTAGTATCACTTAAGCCTTCAATCAACACTGACTCATTATTCTATGGAGAAAAAAACATTGAAAGATTATATTTTTTTTCTTCTAATGATGAAAATGAACATGAAAATAGCTTCATCATGAAGTATACGGTCCTATTTTAAAATCGATCCAATATTCTGTCAAAGAAAAAATAATTTTCCAAATTACTCGAAATACTATTACATTACATATTATGATACATATAATTGTCTTACCATGCTTTCTCACTTCCACCGGGCATCAATGATGGACCATAACGAGCTCCATCTTCACCACCTGACACACCTGTACCGATATAAAGAAAGCCTTTTTTTTCCAAATTTTCAGCTCGTCGCTAGAAAACATATGAAAATCAAGTTTCTAACACATAGTATTCCTCTTGTCGTACTATAGAATCTTTATACATTGAATTACCACCATCAATAATAATATCACCTTGTTCAAGTAATGGAATCTGTGAAATTTACGAAATTAGGAAACGTAGTCTAAATAAATTTAATTACCAATGTTTGAATAAAAGCATCGACAGCTGTACCAGCTTGAACTAAGAGCATAACTCGACGAGGTTTCTTAAGTAGTTGAACGAGTTCTTCAACGGAATGTGCACCGATAATTTTTGTTCCTTTTGCTTCATTGTTTAGAAAATGATCAACTTTTGATACAGTTCGATTGAAACAAGCAACCTGAAATGAAATTATTATCTATTAGTTTGAACCATTACTTGAAATTGATTTACTGTAAAATCATGATCATTCATATTCAAAATGAGATTTTGGCCCATGACAGCCAAACCAATGAGACCAATATCGGCTCTAAAATAAACATTTCACATGATAAATTATCCAGGAAATACTACTTACCGTGCTTTATTGTCTTCAGCCATTGTTCTATGGAATCTAATTCAGACGTGGAATCTAAAATTTATATAACAGTAAAAATGCAGTGAAATCTTGACGAGGTAAAAAATAGTGCAAGTGACTCATTTATATTCCTGTCCAATGAGTTACGAACGATCGACCACACAGAACATGAAAGAGTAAATACTACTGGCATTAACCGACCACCCTATAGTCAATCAATAAAATATATTTCTAAGACGTTATGGCACGTTACACAACAACACAGATATATATATATATATATATATATATTATGTCATGAAAAACAAACCAGTTCATTTCATTTCATCTTTAATGGAAACATTAGATGTCACTAGTTCAGTTAACTAAAAAGTCTAACTTTAGTCGGCTTTTCTACCGCAATTTTTTAAAATCTCTATGACATGAACAAACTTTAGGCGATCTATTCAATGCCTACCGAGAAAAATTGATCATTTTGTGGATTTTTCTAGGTAAAATAACATATTACAGACTACAACATTGTTTCTTCTTACTATATCTAACCCAATTAATACACAAAAAACAATATTTATTTAAAAACCTGGGCTACTAAGCATTTAAAAAATAAAACAGAAAGTCTTGTTGATAATTTAAATCTCAACACTAGAAGATAAATTTCATAGAACGGAATATTTTGTTAACGAAATTTCACTGAGAATAAAATAGAATTGTATAACTATTACAAGTTTGGGATTGCATCAGATTTGAATTGCATAAAAAGTGCAGTTTGCAAGGTATCTCATGAGATATTTTGTTGGTAACTACTTTTACATGCTTTTGCATAAGAAACATAAGTACTTGAGCAAGAATTCGAGCCAGTGAATAAATATGCTAAGTGACGAAATAACAAGAAGTTCAGCTACCAAAATTTGCCAAAATGCTAGAATTGTAAAAATAAAGGAAGCTTCGTGATATCGAACTGAATATTTTCATACATCTAATATCATGATTATGATGAAAACAAAATGCATAACATGGACTTCGTCAAAATATTTCTTCTAATCAAAATAACTTGTAATTAGTACATGAAAAATAATGATACCTACCTCATACATGATGAAATGTTTTTCATATAAAAGCCATGAAAGATTCTGAATTTTTAAGTTTCTAAGAGAATTTAAAGTAGTGTCTGAGTATGCGTTCATATCACTAGACTTCTTTTCTTAAGATACTCAAGTATGTCACAAGTATACAAACAAATTTTTGACTACAATTGACTGTATAAAGAATTCTAATTATTCGTGAATTTTCATATCTTTGCTATTTAATATAATCTACTGCTTGTTCTTCAAGCAAAATATAATAATATTGTTTTATCATTAATAATTATATCCATCTCAGTTGTTTTATTTTTTTCTGTTTTTGTTTATGTATGTATGTACTGTTCTTTGAAATCAACTGCGATTTGTCAGATATGCAACAATTGAATTACATGTTTATATTCATATTAGCTATTTGATGTACGCGTATTCCATTCTCATTCTATGTTGATCTGAGATGTTATTTTTATGCAAATCCCACTTGAATTTTTTCAATGTTTTCATGGTAAATTTACAATTTTCTTTTGGTATTTGAAATTTGACTCATGAAAACTCATCGATATCAAAGTAAAAACTCTCTAGTAACCATTAAAAAATAGTTGTTAGAATCAGGTGATGGCTCATCAACAACAATTTTTATTCCTCGTTCTAGAACCATATGTAACATAGAACAGAAGTCCTATTTAACTGAAATCCCCAAAATAGAACGGCTCAATGATCAAAAGTATTATTCAAATACATGTTCATCTGTTGATTGACGCTACGATTGTCTCAAAAGAATCTTTTTAGTTTATGATGAGAGGCAAACAAAATATGATAATCATATAATTGATGATAAAAAACTGTATTGATAGTGACATGCTCTATATGCCGTCTGAAAAGTAATGAGTCATACTTAGAAATTTTATTTAATATAATTGATTGATTGATTTACCACTTTACTTATCTTCACCTGTTCTCTTTAGTAATCCATCAATATTGAAATCTAACAAAATTTATATAGCTGTATAGTCTATAAATAATGCTATCAAAATGGTACATACTACAACCAGTAGTTTTCATTGGAACACTTTGCAACCGATCATTCGTCATTCATCGAAATCCATTCAAACTCAAAAAACCCGATAATGAACAATGTTCAACTGTTTATCCATTCTACTTTTTTTTCTGTAAAATATGAACAAATATTTCGCATTAGGTGATTATCACCTTTATCTTCAAAAGTCTTTTCAGTAATCAAATCAGTAAATTCTTCATCTCAATCTTTTATCAAGCAAGAAAATGCTGATCATTATGGTAAAACTATGCAAGCATCATACTACATTTTCTTTTCCAACAATAGATCTTCCTAACAATCTGCCCATTGTATCATTAACAGGTGATATCCGTTCTCATTCATCTTGTGGTTCAACTTTTATATCAGTAACAAGTTCAAATTCAAATACAACATCATTGAAAATAACTCCACGTCCTTTAGAACATGAGATATTGACAAAGATTGATCCTCAGTCTTCATCATTACATGATAGAAGTCTATATTATTTTGATATATGCAATTGTTTAATAGAATGTTGTCATTCTTCACATACATGTGAAAATGCTTCTGAAGTTGTCTTTGCACAAAATACTTGCCAATTAATTCAACAAGTATAACTATCATTCATATCTGATCAACAAGTGAAGCGTTAAACATTGAAAAAAATTAGAAAAAGATAGTAATATGGTATTAATGTTTTGGAAATTGTAATTTCATGTGTTGTAATGAATATTTTTTGCAAAAATAGAATATACCCATATATATTGAGTCGAATCAACTTTATAAAGAAGAACTAAATTAATTCATTAAATCTAAAAATGTTCATAAGTAATAAATTTGATTAATAAAAAACTACTGATAACCAAGATTCATCAAGAATTCTTCAACTTTAAACTTAACGTAGGATCAGACTCTTGGTGAAACAAAGACTTCATTTATATTTATGACTGAAATAGTTATCATCATAATTCTATACTCACCTATTACGATGATGCATTATTCTATTTATTTCTCCTAGGAAAACTTAATATGGTTGATAATAACCATTCAAAGAAAGTACTATATTCGTGTGTTTTTACTTTGGCAAATTCTTGCTGCTTTATTACTCTTATACCAGTATTTAGATAATAGCATTTCTAATGAAAATCACCAGTCAATTATTTCATGACTTTTATCGTTGTTTGATCGCAACGAACAGTATTTCTGTATTTTAATGATGTAATAGCTACCCAGTCAGACAAGCGTTGAAAATAGCGACGTTTCTATCCATTAAAAGCGCATGTTTTGGTGCGTCTTAACGATTTTTATGGTAGAAAACGCATTTTAACTCACTGAAATGTACACTTTTAGCGCATTAAAACGTCGTTATTTTCAAGGTTTGTTTGACTGAACAGTATTACTTTCTAGTAGAACAAAAAGAATAACGCCAGGGTGTATGAACTTAACATTCATCATAGGTACAGAAATGTACTTGACTAGACTTATGTTTTTTGGCAATTCGCAAGTCAAGTCAAGTTAAAACATTTTCGATCCAAGTCAAATCAAAGGCAGTCAAGCTCGGCTTGCCCATCTCTGACTGTAAAAAATATTCAATAGGTCTTAATTAGTGATAATTATTTTAAATAAAGACATTTAATCGTAATGAGATAACTTTTGATATGATGATTTTTTCTATTTATTTTTAAATTTACATAAAAATCCAAAGAAAATATTGAAAAATGTAACCACCAGGTCAAATAACATGATTTAAATTATATCACTGTTTAAATAAAAAAAAAGAAGAAGGCTTCAGTTATGAAGAAAAGAAGTATATTTATTCGTCCCAATTGTTATTTCCACTTTCTGCTTCGTGATTTCCACTTTGATCTTGAGACATAATGCCGAATTTACCAGAAAATGATGTTGATGTTGTTTTCATTTTCATTTCTTCTTTTGGATGATTTAAATTAACATTAAACATTGTTTCTAGTTGTTGCATTAGTTCAACTGTTTCTACTTTTGGTGTCATATCTTTAAAGAAATCGTCTGAATCTTGAATTGCTAATGTATCTACTTTTGTTGACTTCGATTTTGTTAATACAACAGGTGGTATTTCATATTCACTACCTAATGGTGCATTCGGATTCCATTTCGATTGTGAAGGACTAATGAGTTTTAGAGTTTTCAATGGTGAGGTAGTAGCTTTTGGTTGAACTAATTGTTCAAACACTGGGGAAGATAGTGTCGATGTTTCAGGTAATTCATGCGAGTAATTGGTAGATAATTCAGCTGGATCTGAATTATGTTCCCAGTCTGACCATTGACCATCATCATTATCAATATCGTCTTCAATGTGTTCATTAGAAAGCCCGTTTGGAACAACAATAGTTCGTGATTCTTTAAGAGAATCATTTAATGGTGAAATATCTCCATTCGTATATTGTGAAGAAACAGAATCCAATGGTTGAGATTGATCTTTACTGATTGATTTTGTTTTAGTCGCAGAATTCGATTTTAATTGAGTAGCTCTAGAAAATGTCAAATATTACATTATAATCACAATAAAACAATTCAAAATTCACTTGGTTTTATTTATTGAAATTGGACTGATTTTTTTTGGTTCTTGTGGAATTGGTGGCATAGGTAATGGAGAATTTGTTCTAGATAGTACTTTCGGTGTTTTAGGGAGACCAACATGCTATTATTTAAATAAGTAATATTCAAATTGTTATTAATATAAAGGAAATACCAACCTCTTTCTTTATTTTATCAGTAAATATTTGTTTTCGTTTTCCACCAATAATTACATCAGCACCTAAAATGGGCACCATCGTAGCTAATGCAACTAATGTTAACATACATATTGTATTATTTGAATCTTTAAGTCCATAGATAAGCTATGGAAGAAATAACATTCATAAAGTAACATTTTTTTTTGAATACAAAAATAGATTTTACCTGTGGAAGAATAAGATTAGTTAAAATTGTTTTGTCTATCAACTGCCAATATGAATTAAAATTTTCAAGTAATGTTTCTCGTATACATGTTACATGATAAGAATATAGATCAACTATAACTGGTATAACATATGTACGATACTTATCAATTGAAATCCATGAATTATTATTATCATCTTTAGGTATGATTATTCGTGGAATGATTTTTAATCTTGTTGATGAACATAAAAACATAAATGGAAGACATAAACGACGGATTAATAAGTCATTAAAATATTCTGCATCAAGATTATTGAGGTATGTCGATAGAGAACTTTAAAAAATAATATAAAATAGTTAGAAAAAAAAACATAACAATGAAATAAAATGCGAACTCGACTACATTGGAGAGATCTGACTCATCAATCGCAGGTAGACGATCAAGAAGTTCTATTGCTTTAATATAATCTATTCTAAAAGAAAATTTTGTTTCCATCACGAGTTTTTTTTTCAAAAACAAAAAGTAGAAACTTACTGAAATAGCTGTGTTTTCAGGAGCATTGGCCAAGTTGGTCGCGATTGCGGATCTTCTTCAGTGAGAGATATTTGTAAATCGTTTAAAACACTTTTTAATGAATCTAATCAATAAAATAATAAGTCCTTGTGAGAAAAAAAAGGTTTCTCTACCAGTAAATGGTAGATAGCACAAATTCTGAACTTAAAAGTAAAAAAATCGTTTCGTTTTTCTAATAAGAAAAATTTTTCAAATGTAATTCCCTCTGCTTGACTAGTTTATAAACATATATATTGATCCGACTGCTATAAGACATGCTTTGACCAGTGAATGTCTTGTTGGTAGTAATTATATCGATCAATTTACTGTGAGCTATTACTTTGAAAATAGTAATTGTCATACTCGTTTAGTTTTTATTATTGAAAACTTCATTAGGGAATGTATAATTAATTGATTATACGCATCACCATGGATAACTCCTAATTAGATGTCAATTGACGTTGAGTTATACAGTCAACAAATATACATTCAGTTCCACAGTTTTAAATTGCATAAACTAAACTAATATATCTATCAAATATTCGAAATAGGAGTATATAGTTATTCATGTAAGGCTGAAATCGATATTACCCTTTGAATACATATCAATGGAGAAGAAAAGCGTATACTGGTATGATTAGTCTAATTACTTGTACAAACACATGTCAAGTTGATCGGTATTAGATACTCACGTTCAAGATCACTCCACGTTACTCTGAATGGAAGAGACACATCGTATGCAAATTTATGATTATGAATGGTACACTAAATTATGCCCAATAAAGGCAAAAATGTTACAGATCTACATGTCAAAGATGAATTTTTCAAAGTCCTTCAGATTAATTTTATAAACAAAAACAAAACATTTTTTTACCGTCAACATTAACGATTGTCATGAGATTGTGAATCAATGTGCCAAATGCATATATATCAATAGCATAAATGTTTTCTTTATCGAATTCGGTTGAATTCTAAAAAAGTCAGTAACAAATACTACAAGAGATATATAATCAATAGAATTGAAACCTTGTCATCTTCTTCAGGCGCAATACATTCGTCAGATCGAATCATTTTTAAAGATGATAAAAACTTTTTATTAATGCTATCATAACGACATGCACATTCGAAATTTCCTAATTTCCACATACCATTTAAAGATATATAAATCGATAATAAACAAATATTATTGTGACTAATTGATGCCTAGATAAAAAATAAAATGAAAATAATTGCATCGAATTTGAAATTATTATTTGCTTTTATGTTTACTTTTTCATGAAGAAATTCTAAAGCTTGACATAATTGATAGAGGCCTAAACAAATTTTCGCTGACAAATCAATATCATTGGTATGTAGTTTATTTGCTAATGGATGTGCACAATCAGCAATAAAACTATCATGATCAATAAATGTTTTAAAACCAGTATAAAATTTGATTATATTTGGATGACGAATAGTTTTTAAAAACTAAATAAATAAAAGAAAAATTCTTACATTTCTCAATAATGTTTTGATCAATATTAGAACTTGAAGTTAATTTAACGTAGAATTTTTCTCACTTAATCTATTTATTTTCATTCTTAAAATAAAATGAATCCTCTGGAATATCAAGTTTCAAGTATGTCCTCGAATCAGAGAGGAAATTTCTACCTAATGATATAAATCTTGATCGGATGACTGATTATTTATCATTGATCGTAAAATAAAATTCGATGTAGGATGAGCTTTGAAATATTTTGCAAACAATATAGAATAATATATTTCATTTCAACTGTCTATTAGAGAAAGTAAAAATATTTACTTGTATTGATCGTCGGCATTCAACAGAATATGTTTGTTTAGCTATAAAAATTGAAATAGGTTCTGATTGTTCATTGATTCCATTGTAAAGTTGCCAACAAACTGAATCATCAAGTGGAATATGTGTTCGTGCTGCCCCTGCTGTTGTCGATGACAAGTCATTGCCCATAATAAATTGATAGTCGATAGTTTATTTTCTATATTCACTATTTAAATCCAAATAGAAAACAAAACAGAACAATCCTATAGTTGAATTTCATTTTAAGCCTATCAAATGTTTTCAATGATAAATTTTCATTGGCATATAAAATACCAATGAAAAATGCTATGCTAGTTCTTATATTGATCTGATGTGTTGTACGTTAACCGATGGGTAAACAAGAAAAACAAAACAAAACAACACAATTGATACAAAATGAGATTTGAATTAACTTTTTTAACAAATCATGTTTAGAATATGTTCTGTGATAAAGAATTTATTTTAATAATCAGTTTTTTATTTGTTTCTCATGTGTATTGCAATGAGGGGCAATTTTCAACTTCAAAACGTTTACAATACAAGTAGACAATTTTCGTTTTGTAAATATATGTATCTATAAGTTTTCCTTTAGAAACCGTGTGAAGCAAATGTTCTATCATGCATATGATTCCTATTTAAAATATGCTTATCCATACGATGAATTACGTCCACTAACATGCGATGGGTAAGACACAAATGATTGTTTCTTTTTAAAGAGTTTTCGCATTTCTTATTAATTTTTAGTTATGATACATGGGGGAGGTAAAAAAGAATGGCACATCTAATAAGTTTCTAATAAAAATTTTGTTTGCTACTCTAGTTATTCATTGTCACTTGTTGATGCAATTGATACATTAGCTACACTTGGCAATAGTACAGAATTTTCTCGTGTTTACACAATTATTCAAAGTTTAGATATTGAACGTGATATTAATGTTAGTGTATTTGAAACAAATATTCGAGGTATTGTCTACGAAAATAGTTCATCTGTATTGTAGGCCTTCATCATGATATCAGTTTTTTCTTTTCTGAAAGTTTATTGAATTAGAAACGAGGTCTGAGAAAATTTTTATCGGCTAGTCTATTAGACAACAAGCCACAAAATATAATCGATTTTACAGAAAAATATCTATTATAGAGTTTGTTCACTGAACATATCGTTAAAATGTGTCTTATATGATCTAGCAAGGTCATAATATTTATTGCCTATACTGCTAATTGAGTGTAATATACATATAAATCAATTCCTCGGTCGTTTGTGTCACGTGATTTCTTTTCATTAAAGTTGATTTCAACAATTCGTTTACTATATTCTTTTTATATCAAAGTTTTCAATAAAGTTATTGAATTTGGTTAGGTTTAAACAACTTCATTAAACTGAATAACCTAAAGCTTAAAATAATCTGTAATTATAATCGTTAAGAGATTAAAATATAGAACAAAACTTATTCATGTCTTTGAACATACCGATATATTCGTGATGAAAGATATTGTTAAGAATGTGCTAGAGCAATTTTAGAAAACGACCCGAAGGCATCTATCATGAATTCAATATTTGCTCATAATAATCTCTCATAAGTATTTAATTTCATAATTCAGCTTATTGCAGACAATAAGAAAAAAGAAAAAACGTTACTTAAGTGTCTGCAATTAATCGCAAAGAGATAGAGGCATGTATAAGATGTTTGTTCTAGTTCATAATATCCAGTAAGAGACGTTGGCATGCTCTTGATCACTGTCTCTGATAAAAAAATACTGATTTGTATCTATAATCTTCAACATCCCTTTTAAAATTTATTTAACAAACAGATAGAATTGATCAACATCGATGCGTTTACAGATGGTTGATTATTTTTATGAAGAAGAGCATTCGATATATTTTTTGATTTGTTCGATTGATTTAGTTATTGGTGGTCTCCTTTCTGCTCATCTTCTTGCCAAACGTATGAATGTTTCTGTTAATTCTACATGGCCATGTACAGGACCGTTACTTGATCTTGCTGTTGCTCTTGCCAATAAACTTTTACCAGGTACAAAAAATGAATTTATCACTTTTATTTCAATTTTGTGTTTTTCCTTTCTAGCTTTTGATACTGAAACAGGTGAATTCAAATGAGTATTCTAGTTTCTATTTGAAATATTTTTATTTGTAGGAATTCCTTATGGTACAATAAATTTAGTTTGGGGTGTACCAATCGGAGAAACAAATATAACATGTACCGCTGGCGGTGGGACATTTTTAATTGAATTTGGAACACTATCTCGTCTTACCGGTGATCCAAAGTATGAACGTGCTGCATTAAAAGCATTGCGAGCTCTTTGGTCAAAGCGATCATCAATCAATCTTGTAAAAAAAAGAAAATCATAGAATTACAAAATATGTACACTAATCAATTTAGATAGGAAATCATATAAATATTCAAACAGGTGAATGGACAGCAAATGATTGCACAATTGGTACTGGTGTTGATTCTTACTTTGAATATTTGGTAAAAGGTGCTCTTTTATTTCGACATCCAGAATTAATGGATATGATGAATGGTAAATAAATTGATTATTGGTTTTATTTTTAACATGAAAATTTTAGAATATATAAAAGCAATTGATACACATATGAGCGATGGAAGTGGATGGTTTGTTTTCGCAAATTATCAACAAGGTCGAAAAACAATGCCATTATTTGCATCACTGGATGCTTTTTATCCAGGTTTGTTGGTGAGATACATTCAAATATATACATATTAATATTTTTAATAAGTCCGCATTTTATTGTTAGTTTATGTTTTTTCATTTACTACCTATATATACCAACAGTATGATTAATTTGTATTAGATGTGTGTAGGAGAACTTTTTTTTTCTCGTAATCTGTACTGTGCGACTGACAAAAATGTTCTAGCTTACAGGTTACCGTACATTCAGCATGATATTGTAACATTGCACATCTCGAATTTCTATGCTTCATTAGAGGTCAATATTGTCAAAATTCTGAGAGACAAATTCAATTTTTTAATAAAAAGAAGTGTTGAAGTTTTATATCTTTAGACTCTACTTGGTAAACTTGATCGAGCACGTGAAACTTTATACGCATATCATACAATGTGGAGAAAATATGGTTCAATGCCAGAGTTTTATAATCTTGCACAACAAGAGTGTATGCAAGGAAGAGAAGGTTATCCACTAAGACCAGGTAAAATCTTTTTCTCTTATAACTATTTAGTTCTTGCTTCTTTTTTTGTCCTATTGAAATATCATATAGAACACATTGAATCAATAATGTACTTGTCAAAAGCAACTGATGATGATACATTGTTGTTTATGGCTGCTGATATATTTGATTCAATTGAATCCTGTTGTAAAACATCATGTGGATATACATCGGTAAATTCACCTTTCTTGTTGAATTTTGTTCATTGTTAATTTATAATTTCGAAAAACAAACAAACATGTTTTTAGTTGAAAAACGTAAAAGATCATCAACTTGATAATCGTATGGAATCATTTTTTCTTGCTGAAACAATAAAATATCTTTATTTAATATTTGATGAAAATAATTTTTTACATGCGAATGGGGAATATGCTACTGAACATCGAACTGCATCTGGTAAATTGAACATATTCGTTTGTCCTTGCGCTATTCAATATTGATTTTTATATAAATAGGATCATGTTTTCTTGACACGGGCTATGTTTACAATACTGAAGCACATCCGATTGATATTGGTTCACTTGATTGTTGTACCTCATCGCCATTCGATGAAACATCATCGGATGTATTTGAAAAAAACTCATTGGTAAAATAATTGTAACAAAATTACTAATTTGTTTTTAATATCTGTTTTAGTCAAAAGAACAAATAAGATGGTTAGGAAATATATTATTAAATCAAGATAAAGAAGAATTACATGCAGTCATAAAGAAAAATTATAGTCTATTGACATGCTCGGCTTTAACTTTTGAACAGCGTTTTTCTCTTTATGGAGAAATTTTGACATGAATTTTGCTTTTGTTATTTATATTCTTTGGGGAGATCATAATCATTTTGTATCGAGAATAAAAAGCTATTGTTTGTTGTGTTTTTCAGATTTCATTTATCATGATTTGGCAGTTCATAAAACGACATCGGCGAAAACTTTTTCTTATATCATTACTCTCAGGAGGTAAATATTGTTACTATCATTTTGAATTGACCTTCGTTTACTCAGATTGAAACAGATGTTACCTTGAAGTTTTTGCTAGAATCATCAACTATCTTGCCAATAGTTTGATTCGTTTCTAATGCACCAATAGTATAGTTTACTTAAATATTACAGAAGAAAAACAATACTTTTGCTACGAGAAAAAAGATCAGTTACCAAAAATACCAATCGATTTTTACGATTAACCTCAATTAGACGTGTTTTCTTTGCCAGTTTTTCTAAATTATAAGTAGATTGGTTCTTTGTTTCAAACGTTTTATTTTAACGTGAGAACATAATGAGAAAAAAACAACAACGTCTTTACAATTTTTTTAACTAAGGATAAACGTGAAAATTGAGCTTTATCAAGTAACTTCTTCTGATATATTTCTAATACTTAAGATAGATACTATCATATAAGTATTGCACTTGAACTGTATCTACAAAGTACTATTGAAATTCGCATCTTTCATGTACATACAAAAGGTTTTTTTGCGAAACTATTGAATGCATGTTTACATTGGCGATTTTTTTTCAAATCTTATCCCAATACTATTAACAGACTGATGCCACATGATTTCATAAATAAGAGTATTTTTTCATTAAATATATCGATAGAATGATCATCAATAAATGCAAACATCAAACTGTTTAACGTCAAAAATCATATATTATACATCTGATTTATCGTTTTACAAAGGATAACTTCTGAATTTATTAATTGATAATGTTTCGTTTTCAACAACATACTTAAAGTCATATATCAAAATCATCTAATATCAGGTTGAAATTTTTTGCATATCTAATGCAAATCTTGATTCTACATTTAAGAAAACTAAACGACCCAGGCGAATCAATCCGATACCGAATCCCATCGGATTCTATGGGGTCCTACCATCCGACGAAATCCCGTTGGATTCCTGGTTGAGGAATCAATGTCGGATCCGACAGTCGTATTTCCAATGATATCCGATTGTCGGAATCAATGAAATCCGAAGCATTCCGGTTCCGATTTACGGTTACTATCGGATTTTATTAGTTTCCGATATTAGGATCCGATATCGATTCCGGAACCAGGAATCCGACGATAATCCAATAGTTTCCCTGCGCCTTCCGAAGAGCTCCGTCGGATTCCAATAGGAACCAATCGGATCCTAGGCTAGGTTTCATTCTCCTGGGGATCGTTTTAGTGTAAGGCAATTTTTGTCTCGATGAAACTCGAAGTTGAAACTGAATAAAAGAATGTACAGAATACTGCTATGATGAAAGAAAGAAAAAAAATCAGTGAAATTCTTCTAGGTCAAAATAAGAAAAAGAATTTTCCAGTCTTTTCTTTTAAATATAGAATTGAGCGATATATTAGCTATAGAAAGTTCAGCTTGATATTAAATGATTTAATTTATTGATGATCATTCTATCGGTGTATTTATTGGAGAAGTATTTGTATTTGTGAAATCATGCGTCACTAATCTGCTAATAGTATTTGGGTAAGATTTTATTAAATCGTCAAGGCTAATATGAACACTCGAATAGTTTTGTCAAAATTTAAATTCAATAGTGATTTGCCAAATGAGTTTTTTTTAAATGAAACATGACTTTTGGGAACAGCTAATAGATAGCTGCTTATGGGATAGACTTTGAAGTCTTTCATATATTTTTTACATATATACTATTATTGTTATGTTCAGGTGGTTACGCGGTATTTCGTTTTATAAATGGGAAATTAACAACAATGTTAGATGACCAAGATAAAATGATGACGGAGTGGAAAAAGCAACTCTATTATGAACATAATCGTGATACAAGTTTAAGAACGAGTTAGTTCATATGTAAAGGTTTCTTTCTCATTCTCATTCTCATTAATCTTCATTTCATAGGTACCGATATATTTGCACAAGTTGTACTTAACATTAATCTTAGATTTCAATGTGAGAATATTCTTGATAGATTATCAACAATATCCGAGTATGTTTTTAATAAAACAATGTATGTAGAAGTTTTATTTATTTTTATTTTCTAGTTCAACGGAAAAACGTGAAATGTGGGAACAATTACGAGTTGAATGTAAATGAAACAAAAAACAGACTAGAAAATCTTTTTTTTATGATCGTTATTCGATTTAAAAAATGCAGCTAAATGTTCAAATCGTTTTTATTTAACAGGTTTCGCTCGTTTATTTACTTTGGCTTACAGTTCAAGTTTTGTATTGGCTTTAACTGAATTAGTTGTTAGTGCTTTAAGCGGTCGACTTTATTCTCAATCTCAATTACAGCATGTATCAATCAGGGAACACAATATAACAACAACCGCTGGTGGAATATCAGCAACAAGTAAATCATCACACGCTGAAGTAAAATTTAAATTAAAAAAAAATTAAATGAAAACTTTTTTATTGTTTTTTTCTTTACATAGTCGACTCATGATCAAAGTTCATTACTTTCACGGGATATTCAATTAGCTTGTCTCGATGTTATTCGTTATACAACAGATGCAGGTTAGAATTTAATTATCTATTCGAATGCCGTAACTATTTTATTGATTCCGTTTGTTTTTAAGGAATGAACAATTTAATTGAGGATGTTCGCAAAGCTACTCAATCAATTCTTTCACGGTAAAATATTTTTTTAAATTAATCATGAAATCTATTCTTTGATTAATTAGAGTTTCGCTTCAACAAATGCTTGATATAAATGATATTATATGGTATTGCAGTGAAATTCGTCATCAAATTGAAAAGAAACGTTATCAATCAATAAATAATCATCATCCATTACTTAAATATGTTCGTTCAACTGCATTACCAGCACGACCATCGCAACCAACAACAACATCAGGTTATTCATTTTCCAATGCTGTAACAACAGTAAGTTTTTGTGTTAGTCCTTTTTTATGCTATAATCATTTAACACAAGAATGCTAAAATTCTAGCCTAGCTCCATACTTACGAAACGAACACATTCACCATCATCAGTTTTTAATGTTCAACAACAATTTGAAATTGAATGTATTGAAATGATTGAAAGGTTCAATTTTCTACTCATTAGTTTTTATTGAAAATTTTACCTTTTGTTTTTTTCTAGTGATACATTTCAACGCGTATTGATCCAAATAATTGATCAAAGTTTTTCAAATATTTACGATGCGTTTGCTCGAGAAATGGCTAAATCCTCAACAGTGACAGTTAATTCGTCCAAAAATCAATTGTAATAGAATTTAAACATTTTATCTCTTTTTTGATTTTTTTGCGCTTTATTTGTTTTATTCTTAGACATGATCCAACAGCAATTATAGAAGTTCAAATACCGTTTGCTAAAATAATTCCAATAAGTAACAACATTTATTCAGAATTATCAAGCCATCATGAACAACTTATGCTTCATTTTCAGGTCAGAAGTTTTCATGAAATTCTATTTCAAAGTTCAAAAAAACATTTCAAAAGATAAAGAATTTTATTTATTCTTTTTAAGGAAAGATATTCTACAAAAATTTGATGGCTCTTACGAAATAGAAAGGATATCACTATTAGGATTGTTAGTTTATTGATTTCAAATAGAAATCAACCAAGACTTAGTGGTCTATTTAGTCAATCTAATCATAGATAATTTTAAAAAAAATCAACTAATTAGCATATTTATACGAGTTAGATAAGATTGAAAAAATCTTATATAAGTCTCATGAATTTTGAGTTAATATATATAACGCTATAAAAATGATCTTATATAAAATAGAGAATATGTTATAAATAACTAGTAAAACAAATCAATATGATAATCTCATCTTGATAGAAGCTTCGAGAATATTTTTACAAGTCTTAATAGTGCCTTGATGTGTATATGCATGTATCCTTTGATTTTATCGTTATTTAAGTAATAATATGTTGATAGCTGGTCGTGTCTTTGATATCGTCTATAGCATTCGGAACAGTTATCTGATACTCACTAGTCAAAGCAATAGGCACATTGGTAAGTATTCATTTTCCATAACGTTCTCATCAACTAACATGTGCAAGAATAAAATTGTATTTTACTATATTTTTCATATCAGATAGCCTATTTTCAGAATGTAATCTATTGTGTCAGACATAATAGTATAGAATAGTAATGATTTATCTACCATACGTCAATATTCGGTTACTAGTGACTTTAAACTAGATGAGACGACAGAATAGAGTACATTGTTCTTAAAGTTTCAATGGTTCGAATCATTATCCTAACTAGATAACCATCAGTGTATCGATTTTTCAACTTTAAACAATATAATGTGAATTAGTCTGTGGAAACATATTTAACTGCCTAATTAACTGTTATTAATCTAGCCCAAGTAAAATATATATTGATATTATAAACTAATTGATTGAGTTCTGCATAAAATTATTTTTCAATTCGTCATATTATAGAATGAAATGAAAATAAAATAAAATAAAATAAAACTCTCTATCCTTTGCTTATTTGCTATTGATTGATTTTATATTTGAAAGAAAAACCATTAAATAAATAAATAAATAAATAAATGAATGAATGAGCAAAATCTAAAGAAAAATTCTTCTATTTTATAGAGTCTTGCATGTCGACCAGAATTACATGAATATACAAAGTATGCATATGATCTATTCTCCAATGAGTCATTACAACCAGCAACTCGTGCAGCTTATTCATTTTTGCCATTAGCATCATCATCATCTTTACAATCTAGTTTATCATCATTTCTACAATCATTGATGTCTCCATAAACGAGCTAATTCGTCTTTTACATAATTACGAACATTTTCAAAATAAAAATCGATTGTCTGTATGAAAAATTTTCTTTTGTTTTCGTTTTATTTCGTTTTATTTAAGTTGGACAACGAAGAAGAATTTGAAATTTTTCATTTTTTGGAACACGATTAAGTATAAGACGCCCATCATAACTGAGCGATGCCAGTAGCCAAGGATCATTCGATGCCCATTGAGCAGAATAAACTGATTCTTCATGTTCATCAAATATACGTACGAGACGATCTTCATTAACTATTTCTTCTACTTCTTCCCTTAAAGTAAATTTTCAAAAACAAATATTTGCTTCAGCTTTTATTTCTGATAAAATATTACTTTGCATCATCAGATACATTTAAACTGCCATATGGCTCTGATGATAGACTAGCTATATTAAATAGAATAACACGAGTATCACTACTTGAAGTTACTATAAGTTGATCGTGAAAATGATTGTATCTTGCTGACCATACCCTAAAGAAATATCAAAAATGAATAATATTTTCAAACTATAGCCCCAAAAACTTATATCATGTCTTAAAAGAAGATTTACAATCGATCTTTTTTTGAAATTAACGAAATCTCTTGTAAAAACTCGACTGTTATGATAGGAACTTTTTTTAGTCATAGATTTTTCTTGCTATTATTCATCGAAAAAAATGATGCTATTTTGAAGGCTCTAGCAACTTCTAATCACTGTATATCGCCATATGAAAGAAAATCAAGCTTCAATATAACTTGAGCAGTATTTTGTTTTTATCCTAATACGTTCATACAGTGTTGCTAGAATCTTCAACATGCATATATTTATTCAGGATACTCTACGAAAAAGAAATGACTCTTATTTTTAATATGAATTTTTCTGTAATGTGTTTAGTACGGTTCAAAATAGATTTCATTCAAGTCTCTACCCTTCAGATATTGATTAGAGCTCCTAATTATTTTACTTATGAACATAGTCGAAACGTTGAGAAAATAAAAGATGATTCAACTAGATAATATAGGATATTTAAATAGAACTCATCCTGTTTTTTTTCTGTCTATTTATAAAAATCATCATAGGTTTCTTTGTTAAGACTCGATCAGGTATCATAGAATGTTTACAATTTTGATCTCGATAACTAAATAAATATTTAAAAATAAAATAGATCAGACGAACCAGTGAGAATGATCAGTTAATATTTTCAAACATTCATTAGGTTTGCGCACATCCCAAAATTTAACTCGAAAATCATCTCCACATGTCATTAAATGATATTGACGATTAGGATTATAATCAATGTCGCGAACATATGGTAGATGAGCATTATCGATCGAAAAGGAACATCTAAGAAAAAATAAATGTATTATTTTCGAATAACTCTAAACAACAGACACTTACTTCATAGTTCTTAAATCCCAAGCACGTATATGAGGGCCAAGACTAGTAGCTAATTGATTGGTGCTTATATGTGGATTCCATCGGCAACAAGATAATTTATGACTTGCACCACTTTTTGAATCAATTGAACCAGTTGATAATATTTGTGGTGAATCATGTTGTTCGACATTCCATATGTAAACATTTGTTTCACTTATTGTTCCTATTCGTTCACCATTTATTTCCCATTCAACACTAGGTGAGAAAAACCGTATTCATCAAATAATTAATTTTATCCATTTCTTACTCTATTATATTTGAGTTTGGAACATTTAAATCAAATTTTTTTCGTAATGGTTGATGAAGCTGGTTTGATGAATCATCAATAGTTAGAGAATTTGATTGATCATTTGTAGCATCTATTGGTATTTGCCATACAGTACATTTACTAACAACATTTGTATCTTCAACTAGAGAAAACTTCATTAAAATTATATTTTATATGGGAATAATTTTTACTAGTTTGGTAGACAGTTGCAAAATGACGATGATCATTTGGCGATGAAGTCATGCGCCAAATTTCTCCGGCTCGATGAGCATAAATTGATTTTCCTAATGAACCTGATTCTTCATCATATTCGAGAAAATGAACCTGAAACAGAAAAGAATGAAACATAAAAATAAACTCATAGTTTTTTTTCGTCGTTTCGTACTTGATTTTCAAATTTAATTGATTGAGTACCAACTAGAAAACGAACTGTATCATCATCCGGCACACCACTAACTGCACATAATGCTCGAGCCTATAATTTAAAAGAAAATCTTCCAAATTACATATATTTATTGTCATACTTGAAATTCCACACCATAGATCAATGGTGCTTCATCATCATCAACCATTTGATTTAATATTGCTTTACGATAGCTAATTAATATCTGAAGAAACTCAAAAAAAGAAAACGGGAGAAAAAAAAAGAAAAGAACAAAGTTTTCTATTTGCATTTGTTTCGTTCTGTCTGTTAAGTGGTTGTCTGATATTAACGGTATAGTCATTCTCGAAATAAACCGATTACTACGACCGCGAGCGAAAAAGAAAAAAAAACATAACAGGACAATTTTTGTCAAGGTGCACTTCTGTACGAGTACAATACGAAAGAAAGAAAAAAAGAAAGTTGAGCAAACGTCTCGATATGGTTTATATATAGTAGATAATGAACTTTATTTTAGATTTTTTACTTTTTTTCATCGTTTTGGTTATTTATTCATGAATTTTACCTCAAAATATCTTTGACAATGGTTAATAAGAACAACGAATGTTTGACAGATGCGGTGACGACTGAATCAAAAACAATACCGTCTCATGAAAATGATTCAACAATGTTATCTGTCGCTATATTAAGTGACTCCACTAGTGAACAACAATCTATCCAAGATATTATCAATGATCAAAGCGATGGTTTTCTTGAAAACAAATCTGATGATAATCAATTGGTAGTTGCTCAAATCGAGCAAGAAGGACAACAACAAGAAGTTGACGACGATGAATTTATTCGAATTACCGCTGCTCATCAAATGTTAACTGAAGGTAAAGTTGAAAAACGAAAACGAAAAAAACTTTCCTCTACTATTTCAATATTGCATTTAGCTCAAACATATGATGAACAAAAAAAATATCCCGCTGCATTACATCTCTATCGTATTTGTGTTGATCTCCTTCTAGAAGAATTAATGTTTACTGAAGGTACTGAACAATCGCGTGTGTATTTACGCGAAAAATGTACAGCCATTATGGATCGTATCGATTTACTCAAAACGATGCTTGAGCCGATTCCACCACTACCATCCACAGAAACATTAACAAATGACGAAACAACAACTAATGATGGAACAGCAACTACTGATAAAGCAACAACAAATGCAGAAACAACAGAAAATGACGAACAAATGAAAGATGAAGAGCCAACAAAAACGGAAGAAATAGCTAATCCACTTACCGAAGAATTAAACTCACTTCATATATCTTAGATTTCTAGAACAAAAGAAAAACAACAAATAACCAACATATAAATTTAGGCCAATGATTACTTGTGTGTGTGTGTGTTTTATTTAACAACATTCCATGTATTAGTTAGACAAAAAAAACAACGCTTCTTATTAAATTCTTTTTTTTTGTTTTATTTCAAAGTTTCTCATCTTTTTCACGCTTATTTTGTGTATATAATAAAAAAGACACCAAAATAACAAAAGAAGAAAGAAATAAAATGCGCACATGTTGAAAGCAAAACCAATAATAGTATCTATATTTTTATATACTCAATGAATAACCTCAGAGATTCTTTTGAAAACAACTGAAAAAAAAGAAAATACGAGGAGATACAATCAAGACTAAACATAGTTGAAGGAAATCAACGTATATATATATATATATGTTGTGGCCAAAATTCAAATCCAGTCAAATTTAAAATTTGCCCAGACAGAATTCAAATTAGAAGTTTGCTCGGAAAAATTAAAAATTTGGCTGGATTTGAATTTTGACCACAACATATATATATAAATACTGAATTCCTAACATATATTTTGAAAGACGCAGAGAAAACAGCAAACAAAAATCAATCACAATTGGTTTTCTATCCTGGGTAAAGCAAGGATCATTGTCAATAATTTTTTTAAATATAAACGATCAGTCTTAACCAGGAGAAAAAGAAAAATATTCTACCACGAGAAAAAATCAACGGAACAAAAAAATCGATAAAAAACAGCTAATTAATTTCACGGGTATGCTTTCGAAAGTCCTTTTTGTCTTTTTGTATTGAATCTTTTAGTTAGTATACATGTCAATATCAATAAGCAATGCATTGTCATCAATTTTTACATAGCAGCTTTGACGGATTGACGCTAAAACGTATCAGTCGAGTACAATAAATGTAAATATTTATCAACTAAGAAAAAATTACCCAAATATTAAGAATATCAGTCACAGTATGCCGAGAAGGTAATTTAAAAAGATAAGAAACAAATAATGCCGAAATTCGTTGAAAAAATGGATGATCATCTAAATAGAGAAAATAAAATAATGTCCTTGTTCGATTTAATATTTATTGACTTATTGTTGTCGGTTGTTTTTAACATATTGAAAAAGAAAAAGAAATTTACTTGAAAAATACTTGGCGGTATTCATTATTAGGCTTCAGGTAGAATAAATCAGTCTAAGATACTTATGTGAAAGAATACTAATAAATGCAAATAATTCTTGTCAAGAACTTTTAAGAATATCATTTTATTTCAATACCGCTCACTATTGCGTTTATGTGTCTCAAGATGTAACGTAAGATGCATTTCTCTTTGTTGACTTAGTTAATTGCTGATATAAAAGTTTCAAAATATTTCATTAGCATTCACTATTTTAAATAAGTTTGTACATTTTACCAATCTATAGCGGTCAGTAAAAATTTAAAGACAAAAAAAGAATTTTAATTAAGTAGTGCTTTTTCCCAAGGGACAAAGATCACAAAGACTATGTGAATGACACATGTAAGATTGAATATGACAGTTTTCTTTTCAAATAACTAATGTATTCTGAATTTTTGATCTAGATAAAATACTTTAGTCCGATTCGTGTAATATTCGAGAATATTCTTTTTGTTTGTTTTTGCGTAGAAAACATTGATACTTTTTTGAACGATAATATTTATTTGATTTTACAAATGATTATTAAAAGAAATAATTTGTAAAAAAATAAACAAAATATGATTGATAAAGCTCATTGCGAAATCTTTTTTTACCTGTAAATTCAAGTTTTGGTGGCATTGCTTGTGATAATGATAAAATTTCTGGTTGTTCTTGAGGATAACGTGTTGAAATACGTAACCGTAATGGTGGTACAAGAGGATATGGTAATTCTGATAGTTTACATCGAAGAACAATACCATTTTTACTTAAATATTCATCATTGACTTCATTATTTACTATAGTATGTGATAGTGGTAAATATTCAATTAGAAAAATATTAGTTGGTAATAAAACAAGTTCATCATTCAGACGAAATAATAATGACGATTGATTTAATGGAGAGAAATTTTCTGTTGTTCTAACTTTATTTAAATTAGTCTCATTATCAAGACGCATTTTCCTATTTTAAAATATAATGATAAATCAAAAATAATTCAATGCTCTGTTAAAATATAAAAATAGAACTCACTTATGTGGAAAACCATCGATAACATTGTTTAATGGTTCAACAAATAATTTATTTAAAAAAATTCGTTCTTTTGGATCACGTGAAATATATTCATTAATTGCTTTTTCGAATTGATGAAAATTATTTACTTGAGGACCTGTTGGATTATTTGGCATCGGTGCCGTTGTTAATGATACATTCGATTGTTGTGGCCGACTCTAATAAAATAATTTTTTCTATGACATAAAAAAAGTCTATATATGCATATATATGTATGTACCGAAGCTCGTTCAAGATTATCACGAATATGTTTTGCATTTGATAAGCTTTCATATGTTGGATTATTGATAAATTGAACCATTTGTTGATGAATAGCTTGTGCATTACGAGCTTTATCTGGTTGACCTTGTTTTGTTTCAAAGAAAAAGACAGAAGAAGAATATTTTCTTTTTACAATAAGTCTTTTTCAAATACCTTCATTTGTATATTTTAGACATATTGCTTGTAATTTACTAAGATTTTCTTTTAGATATTTTATTAAATTGATGATTTCTTCATCAGGATTTGAAATGGCACCACTTCCTGAATATATATATGCATAATTGTATCAGAATTTCAGTTATTGAAGTTTTTATTATTATTATTATCATGCATCAGAAACACGTAGAAAAATTATACAGATTTTATTTGAAGAGTGTTGATTTCTTTTCAGTATATATATACATATATATATTTAATCTTCCTTATCAACTGATACAATAAAAGCGTTTGTGAATGTGTCTGCTAGCTCATAGACCAATATTTTACGAAGCTCTACTCGAATAACTCTTTTTCACGTGTGCTAAAAGCTAGATGCTCATCAGTCTGTTCTTCGTCCTGGAAGGGCGAAATATTTAGTAGATTGAGTTTATCTAAGAGAAGATAATAAAATACATAGAAGTCCAACTTTAGTAGATACTAGAAAGTATCAAAAATGATTTTTATTTGCTTATTTAACTAAGAGAGTAACAATGAGAATAGATGTAGTTGATAATTTGATCAATGAATAACAGAATGATTTGAAAATGATGTGAAATAAAAATTGAACCTTTCGGAGAATCTCACATACCAGATTGTTGTAATATTTTATTAACCTTTCCAGCAAACAGTAGTCTATTATGTACAATCTGCGTATGTATGAAACACGATAACAAACTTGATAAAAATACTATTCATATGACAATCCTTTAGAATCAGTAGAAAAACTAGGTTTTTGAACTAGAGAGTAGGTATCTGACATACTACATTTAGAAAGTGCAATACATCTCATGACTTTCTTAGGGCAAGATTCATTAATATATTGACTGCTAAGGGTCATTCAGAGAAAAAAATACATCATTTTTAAATCTTCTTAGACAGAAGACGATTGAACGTTTCGGTTACTCGTGATTAGAAAACTATTCAAAACATTATCATGTTACTACATCTTATCATACGTTTTTCAGCAGAAATAAGATTAATTATAGAAATTAACATACACAATATTTATAAGGGGAATAAAAAAAGATGACAAAAATGATGTAAACAGGAATGCAATGCAAACGAATGAGTTTATTTTTTTCTATTATTTTTTTCTTAAATACATCACATGAATAGATAAATAATATCTTCTTAAATTGATTTGGTGATTAAAATGATCGTTTCCTAGTGAATATCAATCTAAATAAACTAAATAGCATGTTCTCAAAACCACTGATTACTGATATCTCGTCTAATTTTGCGGCTACTACTCATAATAATAAGAAAATCTAATGAATTCCACTAGAAAACAAGAACTTTATTCGACTAGAATCAATTAGGTAATCTTGTTGTTGTGAACGACTCAAACATTTTCGTGTGAGAATGGTTCCGCTTCTAGATTGAAAATATGTTCTCTACCTGAACATGTACTGTTTATGCAAGACATAAAAGGTTATTTGAAAAGTTCGTCCTATTTATCATGTCTCTATCATCATTCTTCGGAATCGATTGCACGTTACAAAGACTGGAACAAAATCATGCATAGGTTGAGAACTATTCGATAATGTACCGAATAAAAAAAGTATTCTAGTTAAGATTAAACTTTTACAAAATAATTATTTTCAAAGTTTAATTAAATAAATAATTATACTAAAAAAGATATAAACTATTAACCTGATATTGGTAATGAACGATTGATTGGCGATGAATAATTGTTAACTGATGATGCTGAGTTATTAGTCGTTGTTGTTGTTGTTGTTGTTGATGATGATGATGATGATGATGATGATTGTGATGGGATTGTTTGTATATTTACAGAAAATGGACTATTGTTGTTATTCAGAGGACTTCGTTGAAAAGTGACATTATTTGATCTTTGATAGACGATTTAAGAGCATTTTTTAGTAAAGAAAACAAAAAAATCATTACGGTGGAACTTGAATATTTGATGTTTGAACTATTGTTGACATTAGAGTAGCTGATTGTGCAGTTGATAATTGTTGAGCAATTAATGATGATCGAGCAGGATTGATACTGCTTGTAATATTACTGTTCGTTGTTGTATTAGCGGGTCGGATTGGTTGCGACTATCAATACAAAAAGATATACATTAAACCTAGCTGATGACGTTGAAGTTCAAATTATAACAAATAAATTTCAATAAAAGTATTTTTTTAATCTATTTTCACGTTTTACTGTTTTTTTTTGTCTGCAAGAAAGAAGACATCAATTTTTATCAGATAGAAAGGATTGCAATAATACCAGTACTTTCGGTTTTAGTTAATCAAATGTGTTTTTTAATCGTTTATTTACATGATTGTATGATTGATGATAGCTACACTTGAAAGTCTATGTAAAATTATTTACAAAAATTTGATATTGATTATAGAATACCTTAATCTCGAGTAAAATTCATTAATAAAATAAAATCTTATTCATAAAATTAGATATCAAGAACATTATTCGAGATGATTAAAACTGAATTAATTATTTTTTAAATCAAGACTTCTACACGAATATACCATTATCGATGGTGTTGATTGTTGTAAAGATGGTTGACGACTTTGTATCGGTATTTTGTTCGATATTCCATCATTATTAGACAAAAGTATTTGTTGTAATACTAAAATAATCGTGTAAGATTTTTTTAATAAAAGAAAAGTTTGCTCTTTAGATAAAGCTAACATCGATCACCGGTTGAAGGCGTATTTGTCATTGGTGTTATCATCGTTGATGTTGTTAATGATGATGATGATGATGATGATGCCGCCATTGAATTAGCTGATGGATTTCCAACAACAAATTGATGTAAAATATCATTTGCATTATTCGCGATTGATGATTGTGAAAAATTCCCTATGAAAACAATAAGATTTGCATTTATTCTAATTATTTAAAAACCTTATAAAATTGTTTACTTACCACTTAAATTCATTGTTGGACGTACTCTTGAATTGATTGCTTGTTGAGTTAAATATCTACTTTGAAGTATTGATGGTTGAGATAAATAATCATTTAGACTTGTATTATTCATCGGTTGCTGAGCTGTAAAATTTTGAGACAAATCCATTGTTTGTACTGTGAGTGGCGTTGAAGTTAAATTTAATGCTGCTGCTGCTGCTGCTGCTGATGATGATGATGATGAAGATGACGACGACGAGGCCAACGGCGACGACGATGATGATGATGATGAGAGTGCACATGGAACTGCATTAAGAGATGCTAGAATATATAACATACAAAAAAGAATGGAAATGAGAAATATTAGAGAAAAAATATACATGAATTGAACTTTTGTGGTTCACGTAATCGTACGCCGTGATTCAGAACACTTGGTTGGGTGTTAATAACACTTGTTTGCGGATTTGTCATACGAAATTGTAATAATTGTTGTGTTGAAGGACAGTGAATTTGCTGATTGAGTGTTGTATTTAACGGATGTTGTGTTTGAACAAGCATAGGTACTGATGGTTGTTGTGACAGATTTAATTGCTGGTTTAAGTATTCCCCATTATTATTCGATGCTTGTGATGATGTTTGCTGCTGCTGTTGTTGTTGTTGTTGATTTCGATTTTGATATGCATCTAGGAATCAGTTGAAAAATTTCATTGTAGCTTATAATTAATTTTGTATTCATTATAAGGAGAAAATATTCTAATTTTAGCTCACGGTATAGAAACGTACGACGTTTAGTTAATAGGGAAAATATTTTTTCTTTATTCTATTGTTAATAAAAATGTTATGTGCAATTCTACTTCTAACACTCAATGAATAAGCCAATAGAAGTAAACGGTTCAATCAACGTAATGAGCATTCTGTATTTTTAGATAATAACACTTACTTTGAACTTGTTGATAATAACTTTGAACAAGTTTAAAATAAATAGACTACGATAAAATATGAGAACTAATTTCTTTGTTAACGAATAATAAAATTTACTTTAACTCCATTTGATTTGGTATATGAAAGCATTTCAATTCTCTTTGATAAATCCAACGTCCATTTTGTAGTTCTACATTCAAGACGAAACAAAAATAAACAAATGAATACAATTCATACAAACATAATCTACTTACAATTTTTGAATCAAAGCTTCGCGTTCAGAATATGTTACCAAAATTTGACCATTAATATCTGTTTGCTGTTGCGCAGCTGTATCCGTCATCATATCTAGTGGGGAAAAATTATAGTGAAAAAAAATCTGTGTCAGTCTTTCCAAAAGAAACAAAGATATAATCAAGAATGAAACCAGCGATTTTTAAAATCGTCTCTCGAGTAGAAAAAAGGAGAGAACCGATGGTAAATGATGACAACGACAATGACATATACTTAATAGCACATGACGATAAAAGAAGAGAAAAAATAAGGTAGAGAAAAGAAAACATAAATGATAAAGAACAAGGAAAAAGCTGTAACGACAAAAAGTAAGTAGAGACGAGATCAAATATCGCAAATTTTATGTACACAAAAGAAAAAATTTACGATAAGTTAGTTAGTAAATTTTGATTTTTGAGGTCGATTATTCTTGTGTAACAATGGGCATTGCGCTCTAAGATGATCAAAACTTTCACACTCGAAACAGCTTTTTCTTGGATAAGTATTTTGATAAGTAATATTGTTTGTTTGTTCGATCGATAGATGTGATGCATTATAAAATTCTCTGGATTTTTCATTAGCTACATATCGAAGTGAACGTTGATTAGATGAAGCAGATTTTGAGTGATTATATCCATTGTATCTATTATTATAATATGGTTTCTCTCGAAAGTTATTTGATGAAAACGGCACATAATTATTCGTATAAGGTTGTTGTTCGCTATTATTAAACACTCTCTTATTTTTTTCATAGTCATTTGATAATGCAGCTAGTTTTGGACAACGTTTTCGTATATGATATGGACCTTTACACCATTCACATCGTTTAGGCGCATTTGTTGGGCATAATTCATCAATATTAAACAATTCTTCCTATTTAAATTTAAATACACTATTTTATTTTATTTTATTCTATTTAAATAAAAGTGATTATTTTTCTTTGAATATAAATGCTCAAATGGTTCTGCATTTTTCTTCTTTAAATGTAACAGTTCTTATTTTATGAAAGAAAAACACTGGTGCTTGTTCAATATCTATGTTTGTCATGAGGAAAAATATCTTTACCTCAATATTTGACATATTTGGATTAGAAACATCAATATTTTCAGGTTTTACACCAAATTGTTCACGAGAACGAATTAAAACTCGACGAATCATTATCCAATCTAAAAGAAATTATCCTTGTAGTTGCTGTCAAACGGAAATTCTTTTTCAATTATAGAATACTTCGAGGAGATAAACCACCGGCTAAGTTATGGCTTAATTCAAATGGATCTTCAATAGCTATTGTTTGTCTAAGCCATCCTTTTTCATGTTTTAATAACGGTTCGATTTGTCTAATAGTAACAATATGTTCTTCATAATTGAATTGTTCTGTGTAAAACCGTAAAAATTCTATCCATAATGCACCTGGCAATAATTTATTTTCACCTTTCCAAATATCATTCTAAAAAACAAATGAAATATCATATTTTATCATATTTCATAAAAATATTATTTCTACAAACAATTCTAGATAGATCTTCATAAAAATAAACATTCCATTTTGAACATTTTTTATACATCGAAGTTTTTTTCGTCGGATCATTCAACTAAAATTTTTTCAAAAAAACTAAATTTAAGAGAATCTATTGAAAAAAATATTATTGGAAAACCTGTTGAAGTACTGGTAAAACAGGTGGTTGAATTTGTTGTAAAAAATGGATAAGCATAATGATATATGCATAACTGGATAGTGTACCTCGACTTGCATCACCAATAGAACAAAACTAAATTTGAAATGAAAATATTTATATATAATTGTCTTTTGCATTTAATATCTTATACACAATCTTGAAGTTTAAGTATGTTAGAGAATCTAAATTAATCATTGGAAAGATATTTGCTAGAATCTGTTTTTTGTATTGTTTGCATGAAGTTAAATTGATAAAAAAATAGAACAAGGAAAACAGAAATGAATGCCATGGCAACATTTTCAAAAGTATTTTATTGAAATACCAGAAAAACTGCATGGATTTTAAACATGTACAGTTGTTATTCAGTTAAATAATGTTAAAGTAAAACTAATTCATATATTTTTAGCAATTGGCTGAAATTCCAATCTGATTAAGACGCTGTTTTACATGTTCGTCTTACTAGATTTTGAACAACTGTGACTGTACTGCCACTGAAATGTTTAAACTGTGAGTCAAAATAGTTTGTACTCATTCTGAATCTATAATAATAAGATGCCCTATTAGTAAGAATATTTTTGTAAAATATCTTTTTTTCGAAATGTTCAATTGATAAGAAACAGAAAAGAATGAAAGCTATTCATTGATATTATTTATCTTTGTTATTGATTCGAGTGATGTTATGTTCAACTAGATTTAACCACTATTTGATTTACACTGTGAAGATAAAAACATAGCTGCCAAATTTGTTTTTTAGATATACTATATAATGACTGAATAATGTATTGCTATTAAAATATGACGATAGCGTAAAGTTATTTTTCGATGATAATAATAATGTCGTTATTTGTCAACAGCAAAGCTTATATTGGAGTTATGCAGTGCAATGATATTCTCTTGTTCTAATATTTATTTATTCAGATAAAGCGCTCTTCTAATTTGGAAAGTTGTCTATATAGAGTCGCTTTTGTTATAGAACTCAACTCCAATGCTCATTCCCTTATCTTTAATACAGAGTTAAACCTTTGTGCTTTGCAAATATAAACAAACAACAATAGAAATCACATTTGAAAGTTATGAAATACTCTATTTATATTAGAAAAATCATAGAATTATATTAAACCTAATTGTAGTGATATATTGAATGGCAAGTATTCAAAAATGAAGTGCTGAAATCTTCTTTCTTCTCGTAGTCTATGAAAATATCAGAGATATCATTTCTTGGATAACATTATGTGACTCGATTTCTTTTTCTTTTATTGGCTTTGTTTTTATATATTCAATATTTACTCTTTTCTTTGCATGTTCATAGCTAATTAAAATGCTTATTTACTAGATCTCATTTATCTGTTTTACGTATTGCTCAATTGTGAAAATTTGATTGACTTACGAACAAACGTTTTTTTCTAAGCATATGATTTGTGTTTTATTCTATGTACTTTTTTCTCCATGTATCTATTTCTATTTGGAACAACTTATGTTTTATTACTCTAGTATTTAATAATCGATTGACCGGTTTTATTGTTACAACTTAAGAAGAGAAAATAGTCTGTATCATATCTCCTAGATATCAAAAGAAAATAGCTTGACATAGAAAAGACAACTATTATCTACTAACAATAGAAGCAGTTTCAAATTGTGTCACCTTCATCAATTAGTTTAAAATTTTTTTAAATATCAACGTAATCAATAGAATTTAAGTTTTGGCGATATCAATGATTTCTGTTCAATCTAGTCAAAACTATTCTATTGATTTCAATAAAATAAAAATTGAATATCTTACTTTTGCTAAATGCTTTATCATATAGCCCAATTCGGATACACGTGTATCGATTTCAGTATATTTTTTTAATAATCGAGTATTCTCAATAGCCTAAATACACAAAAGAGTAATTGATAGAAGATAAAAGTTGATTAAACAACTAACAAGCATATTATGAAGGCTAATATCGATAGCAATATTCCATTGTCGATGTCTCGTTCGAATAATTGGTACCTTCGCTTGAAGTACTGGCTGAACTTCATCAAATGTATTCGAAGATCTCATTGCACGTAAAATTCTTTGCATTATTCGAATAACTTCATCATTCTATTCAGAATTGAAAAATAAAAATATCAAATGAAGAAAAACAAGAGGAAATTTCATCAATGAGATACAAACATTTTGTTCTCGTTCATCTTTAAATACAAGACAAACATCTAAATCACTTTGAGAAAAACCAAAACCATTATAAAATGAGCCGAATGCATGTAAATTACAATCAGGATAGTCCTTCTGGAATTGTTTTTCTAATTGATTTAAAATTTGCTGACGATTTTCTATGTCACGTGGTTTTGGTTTAGATCGATCTAAATTTATTGTTAAAATTATAGTCATTTTTATGAATGAAACACAGGTATGTATATAATATTACCAGTAATTTGTCGACAAATTTTTGAAAGAATTTGGATCCACTGCTCATCAATAACTGGTAGATCAATCATATTTGGAATAATTAGTTCAGGACATTCACTTTTTAAATGTCCGATACCATTACAAGTTGTACATACATATGGAGCACCCTTTTTTGAGGAAAAAAATAAAAATTTATTTTGATCTCTATTAAATTGTTTTATTTTTTTACACGATTCAAGTAATGGTATATGCCTGTGTTTTGTTAGATTTTTAAAATGATCAGAACATTTACAAACAATTAAGTAGATCACTAAACCAGCTCTTTTTCCCTTTCTACGATGCAAAATAATCGATTCAAATTCGAATAGCACTTTCAATATCAATATAACAATAGTATGAACACTTCATAGAGAAAAGATTTTCCAAAAACCAAACACAATATTGCTCAGGTCTTAAAAAAAACCTAGTTGTTGGGAGTAACAACATCTTCTGAAGAAAAAAAGAAGTTCAGAAAAAAAGAGCGAGTTCTAATATTTCTCATGATCTTTCCTTGAAAATATGCAAATATTATTCGAACGAAAAACTGAATTTCTTAGCTAACTTTCGAGACGTCAGAATGAAAGTTAGTCTTCTATTTTTTGAACTCGTTCTGCAGTCCATGATGATTTTACCTGTTCAGCATGAAAGTTTTCAGCTTGAAAATCATAGTACAATTCATTTAAATCATCTTTGCTAGGATTGCTTTGAATATTTGATTGTTCATTATTAATAATGTCGTCAAATTTGATTGGCGACGTGAATGGTGATGGAATTTCATGGCGGTCATTATTGTTATCAGTCGTTATAATATTTGTTTCAATACTTAATGGTGACGAACACGAAGATGTTGTCGTTTTTTCTTTTGGTGAATGTAATTCTGGTGTTGCCTGAGTATCATTCGTTGATGTTTCATCTATCGATAATGATTGCTTCAAATTGTCAACTAATTCTTCTTCTTTATTGCTGATTGTATTACCTAAAATCAAATTAATATTAATTCACATTGAAAAAAAATCAGTTTCGAATGATTATTTTCTTTTTCTGCAGTTTCAATTGTAAGATTCTCTTGTTTTTTGTTCGATGAAGATTTAGGATACAATGATTAATATCACTTTCGCTCACATTATTATTACGACTATGGTCTTGATGCAAGATTTCTACCATTAGATTATATGTTACATACCTTGTTCAGCTTCGTTCTTTATTCTTGATGTTTCGTCGTTAGTCAATTGTTGTCCGTCTTCGCCTATCGGAGACTCATCTTGACTAAAATAAGAACAAAAATATGTATACAAATCAATCATTCCATTAATGCATTTCTATGTTCAATGATATTTCGTCTATGAATAGAAAATAGTGGGAATTCTATATTCTTGTCTTATACAACTTCGTTTCACTTAATCAACATTTTCTATTCATAGACGAAGTGTCATTCTAACTAGTATTGTATCCTACTATCAATAAATTTATTCCTTTAACTAACATGTCTTCGTCTTGTTGTTCAATACTGATATGTTGCGAATTTTCATTTAAAAAATGTTCTTCATCATTCTCATCTGATATTATCCTTTGTAATAAATGTGAATGATTTTCATTTTCATCATCATCATTTTCATCCATAACTTGAAAATTATTTTCAAGATCATGTTGAAATGCTTCTTGAATATCATTATCAACTAAATTATCAAACTTATCATTTAAAGAAGTTAATTGTATAATTCCTTTTGGTAATATATTCTTTTCATTATCAAACGTTTGCCTATAATAGTCTCGTACACGACCTTGTTTTATATTAACATCACGGACAATGGTTGGTGGTAATTTTTTATAAAATAATTTATACGAGTTATGCAACGAGTTTGATGGCTCACTTTTTGGAATTTCATTTATATCATCGAGAATGATTTCAATTAAATCATCATCAGTATTTTCGATTGAACATTGATTTGAATTCGTTGTTGGGCGTTTTTTTTGTTTTCGAGCAAAATAATTCAATGCAGCATTTAATGTACTGCGAAAATAATCAATAGAACGTACAGATTGCATTGTTTGACATAAACTTCGTTTTATATCAGTCGGATCTATTGAAATTAAACAGAAATATGCATCAATAGTTAAAAATACATAAGAAAATGAATTGTTCTATATCTATTTTGAGAAACTGAAGATACAACAAATGCAATTATGTCTTGTATTATTGATATCCTAGAAAATGTTCCAGTACTATCATTCATATACTAAATAATAAAACTACTACAAATAATAAATAGTATAATTGGTAAAGTTTAAATCTCAATAAAGAAAAAAACAAATAATATAATAGATAGCATCATGACTTTTGTCGAGAGTTTCAAACCGTGATCGAATGGTTATTTGTTTACAACAGTCGACAATCTCATTCTCGACGAGTTCGTCGTGAGTGCTTTCATGATACTAATTCTTATATTCACTGTATCCAAAACAAATAAAAACTATTGAAAATGATAGTATAGTAAAATTACTCTTTTTCAAAGAGCTTTTTGCTGTAGATAAATCTCACACTTTTAGAGGATTAAGGTCATACACAGTAGTCTATAACAAATATTTGATTTTTGTACGATGTCTAAAAATTTGTATTGAAGGCTATTCAATTTTACATCATACAGTTTTTGTTCGATGGAATAGATCAATTTGAAGGATAGGAAAAAGTCTGAGTTTTCAACCAATATCGTTTGAATTAGTCGATTTCATCGTACAAATCGATAGACAAAAATGTAATTGATATCATATTCCATGATAGTTTTATGTCTTAGCAGTAGATGAAGGCATATTTTGACTAACGTTACCGATGTAAAATTTAGAAAAATGTTTATTTCAAAATTGGGCAACCCAAAACTATCTCTATAGTATAATTTTTACCAGTGTAAAGAATTGTTTTCGCATAGTTTTTCTTACAAAGATGATATTCCAAAGAATTATCACATTTACCGCATGACTAACTAGATTTAAGTTAGAACTCTTTTTTTCTGTTAAACTCGGTCATTTACAATTCATCTATATTGTCTTAACAAATGTATCTACATATATATTTTAATTCCATCCATAGATAATTTTGAAAAAATTCTTTTTCTCGTTTCCTATGATGAACATTCGAAAAACAAGATATTATCAATTGTCTCAAAGATAAACCTATATGATACATGATTGATTGTTTACTTTCTCTTTTCTTTAATATGAAATTTAACATTCATAGACAAATAAAATAAATGTCATTTTAAAATTTGTAACAAAACTGCGAGAGCCTCGTGTAAAAAATATCACAACTTTTTGCGTTAGCTTAAAAATAAATTTACCTTCAACAAGTAATTTTCTACTACGCCAATTTTTATCTATTTTCATCACAGGCATGCGCGTTTGTATTGAAACAACAAATTGTTTTGCACTGAATGTTTTAACATAATACGACAGCAATTGTAAAAACAGCATTTCGACAGTCGTTGTATTCTTTGATTTCCATTCACGTGAATATTTTTCACAAACTTTGAAAAATTCCGGATAATGATTTTCATTTAATGTTACTGGTACATTATTAATTCCATAGGCCTATCAAATCGAATGTTTATTTACGTCTTTTATTTTTCAGTTCAATATATTCAAAGAAAAACAATGTAGAAGATAACGTACATATTCATGTAGACATGGTAAAACCGGTTCATCGACTTGTTGAAGAAAATGAATAACCATAATATGGTAAACAACTGGATGAAGTGTTCCCACCTCTGCTTTATCAATGTCACACGTCTAAAAAAATGATAAATAAATTCTTTTTTTATAAATTTTGATAGTGCGAAATTCAAGAAAACTTTTCTTTTTCGTGTTTATTTTGCGTCTAACGTAAAAGAGAGTTAATCGAGCTAACTATGAAAAATATTCGTATTTAAAGCATTCAGACAATATTTTCCTAGGGTCAAGGATAAAAAATTTGTGTTTAAAACGCATAAAATTCAAGTGTATTACAAAAATCAAGCTTGAACACTCTCAAGATGCTTCTCACTCATTGTTTTAAAATATACGTACTTTATTTTTCTAAACTCGCTTTTTCACAGTCTAATTACTAAGACATCGTCTGAGTACATAACAACATAATAACTTCATAGGCTATTAAACGTATTCTAGTCAGTTAAGACAGTGAAATCAAATTTCGAAATGTTAGAGCTAAACTTAAAGAAAAAGAAAACCGAATCCATTTAAACTAACTTTGGATAGTATTCGAAACAATCGAAGTAATTTGATAACACGTTCATCAAATTTAATATAAATTCGAATTAATTTTGATAGATTCAAACCACGATTATAACCTGAAGTTATTTTTACTCGCATATTTGGTTCATTTGTTATTAAGTTAATACATGATGGTTTATTATCAGTATCGATTGCAGCGTCTTTACATAGATCTAAATTAAAATTTTAGTTTATGCAATTCTTTTCTCAATGCAATAACCATACCACTTGTTTTAATTATATCAAGTATTTCTTTGAGTGCATCGTATTGTGATGTTGTTTTGAATCGTATATCAATATTCATTACACTTCGTTTTTCCAAACAACATTCAAAGTATACAGATCCATATAAATTTATTTGACTGCCTATAATAACAGATTAAAAAAAATAAGAGTCAATAAAACGAGAGTTATCATATAATGTTTATAATAAATAAATACATAAATAAATAAAATAACGATGTCTTCAGTAAACATTTAAATTTTAAATATTCGTATTTAATATTTAACACACCTGTTACTCGAAATTATCAAAAGAAAAAAGTACTATTTTTTTATTTTTCCATTCAAATTTGTTGATTCTTGACAACTCATTTTATTTAAAACCAAAGTCAACGGTTCAAGTTTGAAATCAACATTTTTTCGTTTCATATAGTTAACATACTGTTCTAGTTCGCTACTCCAAAGAAAAATATAAAAAAGAACAAATCGTACTATAACAATTGTTTTGTTTCTTATCGTAAAATAAACCGATGAAGAACAGAGGTCTGAAGAAGATTTAATAAAATATAAACTCAATTTAATACACCACAGACGTATAAAATGAAAATGAAAGATTTTAATCGATCAATTTAAAAAACAGAATTACTCTATAATCAACATGCAATATTTACCTGATCGAGCATTAGTAATAAGTTTATGTAATTTTGTAAAGATAACTTCTCGTTGTCTAAGACTGTTATCGGATAGAGAGCTTTCCGTAAGAACTTTATGAAATGCTTTTTTCAATGCTAATAAATGCTCGGGTGTTGGCTCACGAATATCAATCGTTGACCGGTCAATTTCAGCCTAAGAATTGAACCAGAAAAAGAAATTTGTAACTATGTAATTTTTTCGTCGTACTTTTTCTGGTGAAAGATTAGAGTTATTAACTAAATCATTATCACTACGATCTAATATAAATACAAAGAATAAATTTAATTAAACCAATCTAAATAAAAATCTCTATACTATGATTTTCATAATCGAGTCGTTTAATTCTTCGTCGTCGTTGCGAAATCGATTTTTCATACGGTTTCGATGTTAATAACGGTTCAGGTTTCAAGCAATCTAGTAACGGTTTTGCTGGTGATTTAACGTTTTGAACATGGCTTTGTTTTTGTTGTGAAAGGGCATTTGTTTTATTTTCGATTGTATTACTGAATGATTGCTGCGATTGTGGACGATGATTTTTATCATTTTTTTCTAAGTTTGATCGAACTAAATCATGTACTTGTTTACAATTGGGTACCCGTGGAGTTTTTTTAGACGTATCATTCATGATTAAAGTTTATGTATTTATTATGAGTCAAAAACAAGAAATCTAAAGTATAAAACAAAAAAGAAGGTTTCAACATTTCAAAACAGAAAATGTATGAAAAGAGTAATCGTCAATTTTCAGCATCTTCTTTTAATTAAATGTTCATGACTCAAATTATGCATTGTTTTTTTATTTATTCATTTATTAATTGCATTAAAAAAATAAAAATTACGAAATCATTCGACTAAGTTTTGTATTTTCTTCAATGCAAAATTTTATGACAACTAATAGTTAAATATACGCTTGTTTATTTCCCAATATAAGAAAAAAAAACATAAACAGGTAACGTTTCAGACAAATTTTCTCAGAAGACATCCTTAGTAATATGTTGCACATTCATTGCTGTTCTATGTTTGCCTACTTCATTTATTTTTTATTTTTCGATTATGTAAAACCAATAAGATTGCAAAACAGTGACATCTTTTTAGGCTTTATTTTTTGAATTGTTTATTTAGAAATTTCTTTTTTAATTAAAAAATCAATGCAAACAATTACATTTTTGTCTATAAAATTCCATTTTAACTAATTTTTTTTCAATCGAAGTGTAAAAATAAAAAGATTCTATTTTATAAAGCTAATGAAGAATATCACTTAGTAACTAGAAAATGAAATAAGTGCATGAACAATCGAGAAAGGTACAGGCCTAGAGAGTGAAAAGAAAAAGAGGAATTAATAAAAAATGAGTTCATTATTAAAACGACAATTACCTAATGTGAACATTGAATCAAACGAAAAGATCCGCCATTTGAATACAGCATTAATTGTAAACGAAAAAAATCAATAAGAACAAGAAAAATACCATTAACCTTAAATTTTTTCTTTTACTAATTTAGACTACGGAAAATAATTTACGACATGCTCAACAAAATTTTGAATTATTAAAACAAATTCAACAGCCAACATCAACATCACTACTAGATACAGTAAATAAAATAGTATCTATGTCTCGTTAAATATTCTATCCTGTTGTTTCTATTGTTAAGTTTCGTAATACTACTACTACTACTAATGATGGACTCCTTTCGACGGTGGATTCACGTAAAAAACTTCTATTTTCATAAAATTATTAATAAATCTATTTAAAAAATGAATAGATTATGATCAAGAACAAACAACAATAGGTTCACGACGTTCTACAACGTTATCATCGAATCATCAACGCAGTAACAGTAATAAAGGTGTTCGTTTTAATGATGATGTTATTGGACGTTCATTACATAATCTCAACAATGAATTGCAATCACTATCAACTGAGCATGGAAGACTTAAACATGAAATCGGTAAAACTACATCATCAAAACAGCAGCAACAAAAAGAATCATTGACTTTGTAAGAGAAAACTTTTTTCTTTGGACAATCTGTTTTAATTATGTTTGCAGAAATGACAGTGATGATGGGGATGTCAATGACTCATTTTTTTCTAAACAAGATCCGCTGGTCGAAGAGGTTTGATTATTCGTTTTTTTTACAATTTTATCGCAGCTAATTTCATCTTAATTCTGAATCTTGAATGCCAATCAGAGATACTTAACGTTCATACAATATTGTTGCTTATATTTACGTTAGGAAATTTATTGTCGCGAATATATGTGTAACTACTATACTTTACTACGAACTAGTGTAACAATATTTGTTTTTTGAAAACAAAATTGGCATAGTTCAACTAAAAGCTACAGAGTTTTGATTTTGATTGAAAAAGAGAAATTCTTTGTATACGACAAAGCAAACACGACACCGTTTATGATAAAAACAAATATGTTGAAGGTATCTTTACTTTTGCAAGTACAATATTTCTCATCGTATTTTTTGTGTCTTTCATTATACAAAATATGACAATTGCTTTAAACGATTTCTAAAAATTGTCAAAAACATAAAAGTTCCTCTAACATCGTAAGCTATTAAGCCGAGAAATATTCTAGTAGCAAGTAAAATAGTTTCGACTTGAAAATAATATTCCGTAACTAAACGAAGGAAAAAAGTTGTATCTATGAAGAGATCGTATCGTAAAAATAAATATTTTACTTAGATCGTTCAATCACGTATTGATCGACGTTTACAAGAAATTGAACGAGAAATCAAGCGTGATAAAGATCAACAACAACAAGGGGATATGCGTGTACTGATAACTGAACTTCAATCTCAACGAAAATTAACAACACCAATTCAAAATGAAGACGATAAAATTTTACAAGCTCGACTTTTACTTGCTGAATCCAATAAGCAAATGGTATCATTATTTTTCGTTTTTTCCTTTATTGTAATTTATTACACCATTTTCTTTTATATTAGTATGAAACTCAATTACAAAATACTAGAAGGCAATTGGAAGATAGTGAAATTAACAAAAGCTTTTTAGCGCAACAGGTAAATTATTTTGTTTTTTTCTCGATTAAATTTCAATGATAATGAATTAAATAGAAATTCTAAAATTCTGTTATGATATTCTAAGGTTGTAAACCGGTCAGACTAAGCTGAAATCTAGATGACATGACACGTAGATCTGGTTTCATCTCATGAAGTTTCTTTCTTTGTTTTATCGTAGGAAAAAAATGCATATTTTAGGTACGATGCATATTAGCAGTTCTTATGCTCTCATGTTTTGACTCTTTCATCGATAGCTTGTGCTTTCTTTTTTCTTCTTTTTGTATTTTTTTCATGTATAAATTTCTTTTCTTTTCTAATAGTTAAAGCGCATTAAAAATAAAAGCATTGATGTTATGACGTTCAGCGAGGTCAATGATCTTTTAGAATTTTAAATACTCTGCTACTTATCGCTCTCGATTATTTACATCAAACCTTATGATCATAGCTAGCCTTAAACATATCTACTTCAATCTACTATTCAATACCATTCGTTAGGTTTTCTTTGGTAAATAGAAAAGGTTACATAGAAAATCTTAACAATTTCGATCAATCCTAAACAACTATATAATTCTCTAAAGTCCACAACAATCCGAAGGATCAGGGCGTTAAAAAAAAGGAAATCAAAAATATCAGAACTGTTATGAACATGGCAGCGTACTCACTGTATTTTTTTCGAAAAAATAAGTATTATAGTATCTATGCCGAGGATATAAGAATGCAAAGGCAATATGAAATAACCTAGAAAACAACTGGCACACAGAAATTCAATTTATTAAGTAAGGACATTATATCATGGAATTTAGTGCAAAGAGGAAAATTATTTTACCAGATGCATTGTCCCATTGAACGAGTTTCTTTTTGTTCTATTGCGTGACATCCGAATTGAAACTTTGAAATTATATGTTTATTCGATATTTTAATATGAAACTCGTTGATTTAGTGTAGATTTTGTTCTTTTAATACTGATTTTAATTAGATAATAACAATTTTTAAATTGAGATGCATTTAATGATTTAGCTATTACAACTCAAAGATCAATTGACCAGAAATGATTTCGAACGTGATAAACAACGAGAGGACGATTTAGTATTATCAATGAATCGACGCCGAAAAACAGGTCTGATTGTTATTATTCGATTATGTTTCAATCATTATTGTGGATTGAAAAAGAAATAGAAAAGAAGATGTTTCGGAGCTTTTTTGTGAAGAGAAATCTATTCCATATCATGAACCTCTAATAAAAGTAGCTTTCAGACAGAAATATAATCTTCAATAGAGTTAAATATCTATCAGCGATGAATCATATGGAAAAGAGACATCATTAGATCAAAAACTTCGATAGATTGAGTATACAAGGTAAAAGTTATACAGATATAGTTTAAATACTTTCTGAATTGAAATTACACTAATAATTGGAAAGTAACTTTATTATTTGTTCGAATCGAATAACTTTTGTTAAAATCATGGTAAGTTTTAGGAAATGAAACACTTTAGGCCTTTGTCTCAAACGGCATATTCGATACAATGAACGAAATTTCCATAAATGTTTGGTTGATGTATATAAAAATGATATAAACAGTCATGTCTTCAAATCTTACTATTTAGAAAATTTTACGTAGTCAAAATGTTAAACTGAACTGTGATATGAGCAGATCTTTTTTTAAATACATTTCAAGATATATCATTCAATCGATTCTAATTGGAAAGAGAAGAATGTGTTCATTTTGATAAACAATACTTTTTCTTAAATAATTTTTATATATTTTTGTTTAAGTAGCCTCGAAGAACATAAAATTTGAGAGATATAAAGCAATAGCATATAGATAAACTCTGACTAACTTGGCATTGAGAGACAATTTCAATATTGTGTGTCCTTCGTCGTACATAGAATACATGTATGAAGAAGAAAACCTTCTTCATAGTTGGACAATCTATCCTAAAAATACTTTTCAAGAAAAGCCCTAGACACAAACATCACTTTTGAATATTTACTTAAAGAGCTTTCTGATCTTACTATCAAGCATGACCAAATTATATAACACCTAAGAATATATCTTGAGACTTGTTAAGTACCCGTCTGTTGGCACTTCGAGCCCTAATGGTCAGCAACAATCATAATTGCTCTTATTGTGCTTCGATACACTTAGATAGTAGCCTATCTCTAGTGATTTAAATTTTAAAACTAGATACCTTAGGCGTAATGCATCTATGCTAATTTCAAAAAGTGTCTCCGTTTTAACATAAATTCTCTTATTCTTTCCAAAGAGAAAGCGTTCAAAAGAACACTTTCATGTTCATTCTATATCTGTAAAAATTTTGATATTTTATTCATTGATAGAACAAGATCGTCTTCAAATAGAACATGATTATTTAATTCAACAACAAATGATGCTTTCAAAATCGTCAACATTAAACGAAATGGTTACATTTAAAAAAGAACTTGAGAAAAGTGAACGTCAACGTGAACAACTATCTGACCATTTAGAGGTTGTTCAAGTCAATTGGTTTTTTTTTATTTGGTTTGCCAAGTATTGTTTTGTTTTTTCAGGTTATAGTAAAAAAGTCTGATGAGAAAGAAAGACTTTTTGCAAAAAGTCTACTAGAATTGAAAGAACTAACAGAAAATTGTGATACATATGAACGACAAAATGCTAAATTACAACGTGATTTAGCATTAGCGTTAGAAAAATTAGAAGAAATGACACAAGAAGCTGAACGATATGCACAAGAAGCATTAAATTCTCAAAAACAATTTGCTGATTCTGAGCAACAACGTGAAGAATTGAAAATGCAAGCACAAGAAACGATTAAACAGTTCGTTGCTTTTTTGTTTAAAATTTTGATGTATTTATATTTTCATTATTTTTATCCGCAGGTGGAAAGCAAAAGTTAAAAAGCTTGAAAAAGATGTTGATCGACATAAATTTGGTTCAACACAAATGTTAGAACGCAATGAGCACTTAATTAAAGAAATGGAAAATTTTAGAAATCAAAATGCTGTCCAACGTGAACAAATTGCAAAACTTGAAACGGATTTAAATGATGCAAATGTATGTATTCGTCGTTCATATCCTATGAATCATCATTACACTCTATTCCTACTAATTATTTGTCTATCAGTGTTAATAAGTCACATGAGTTGCAGTTTATTTTCAGTGTTTTTTTCTTCTAAAATTCATGTGTCAAAAAGTTTACTGATTAGTCGAAGATAGTCAAATATATAGTTACACTTTTTAAAAGGAAATCGAATGTCTCGATATGATTACAATCCTATATGGTCTTGAATTTCAGTTAAATTGAAGAAAATTTTGAAGACATGATTCAAATACTATATAGTCGCTTTAAACAGAAAAAAAACGCACACTTCGATTTCTACATCAGCATTTTCTGACAATACAATTGCTAATTGTTATGATAATATACAAGAAAATAAATATTGTTTTCACGCGTCTCGAATCTGCTCTGTTATGTTAATCACAAAAATAATGAATACATGATTTTGTTTTGTTTTTCTTGGATGTAACAAGAAACTATTGAAGTAATATCGTACACCAATAGAGTTTAATTGTGATAAATACAATAATTTTTTCGACTTTCACTGGAGCGTAGATTTTATCCTTTTTCTTGCTCTTATGTTCAATATCTGAATATGATGTTATGTGTTGATTTGTCTGAAATTCGAAAATTTTTCGTTAAGATTTTTAAAGCTTTTTAGTCGTTGTTATAACGGATAGAATTTTTAATGATGTGATGATTACTTACTTATTTCTTTGACTTCTGGTTGCATTTAATATACGTATGAATAGTATTAGATTTCTTCAAATTTTTTCTTCTCTGCTATTTTAGAATTATATTTAACAAATAATTTCACTTAAAACTTCTTTTCATATTATTTAGACTAAACATAATCGAATCGAAGAACATTTTAAACGAACTGAAAATGATGTAAGTTATACGAATATTATCGAATACAACAAAGCTCAACATTCATTATCTATTAGCTTGCTCAACTACGTACAATTCGCTCAACACAAGACGCAGAAATAGTGACATTTAAAACTGTTGGCAACGAAGTAAAAATGATGATTTCTCATTTTTGAGATCGATCTATTTTCTATGTTTGATTACAGCTTGAAAGTCAATTATCTGTTTATCGTCAGCGTAATTCACAACTTGATAAAGAAAAACAAAATATTCAACAATTATTACAAGAAGAAATCAATCATCGAAATAATGTTGATTCAAAATTAAAACAAGCTGAAGTTAGACGCCTTTCTACCTAATGACGAAATCTTCCATTATTATTATTATTATTATTTGTTTTTAAATTTTAGCACGATATTGAAGCACTTAGTGTATCTCGTTCTCAATTTCAACAGCATATAATTGAACTCGAAAACGAACGCATGGTAGAATTATTTTTATTGTTTGCTTTTAATAAATAAATTTTTCCTTTAGGATTTCTTACAAAAAATTAAGGAAATTGAATTTGAACGAGAATCATTATCTATTCAATATCAATCCGTTTCGAAAACATTTAATGATGTATGTTTTTATCTTGATAAAGTCTCTTAGTCATTTTTATTTAAACTAAGGAAAAGACTAAATTTCAAACAAAACTTGCTTCACTTGAAAGTGATTATGAAGAAATGAAAGTTAGTTTTCCTAATCACATTAATCTTTAGAAAAGAATTCTGCTGTTTTTTTTTCTTCTTCATATATTCAATAGCGTAAACTAGAAACGGCAAAAATAGAATATACGCGTGGTATGAAAACCATTCAGGTTGATTATGAAAATAAAATTGAAACTCTCAAAGTATAAAAAAATGATATGAAACATTTTTATAGCAATCTATTTCTTAATTTTTAGTTACAACTATCAGATGAAAAGGCACGTGTGGGAATTTTTCAAAGACATGAAATCGAGCATAAAAAAGATATTGAAAGACTTCAAGAAAAAGCAGGAAAATATGAAGAAGAAGCATCACAAACACAATATACATGTGAAACTATATCAAGAGAATTGAAAGAAAAGGTTTTGTTTCATTCGAAATATCTTAATTTATTCTTTGAACTTTAAATATTGATTTTAGACTCGATTAATTGATGAATTAGAATCAAAGTATGATCAAACATTTTCTTGTTCTCTCTCTCTCTCTCTCTCTCTCTTTCTCATAATAAAAATAATGAATGCTCGTTTTTTCTTCTTTACTAGAATTATTAAGTTAACAGTTGACACGAACAATGAAAAAAATGACATTATTAAAAAAGAAAAGGATTTTCAAGTAAACTAAAACTTTATTTTTTGAATATTTTGCATCGATAAGATGATACTTTATAGAATTCACTTCATACAGTATATAATGATATTATTTATTGTACAGAATGTTTATCAAATGATTCTGATGAACCATTTATTCTTGATTCACCAGCAAGTTCTCGTAATGATATTGAAACGTGGCTAAGCAAAGTTAAAGTAATAAAATAAAACGAGTTTCCTTTACTTACTTGTCATTTGCTTTAAAAATTAACAGGCGCGCCTTGCATGGCTTAAACAAGAATTAGAAATCCGTCAACAACAAGAAAATAAACTTCGTCACGATCTCAACAATGCGTTACTCGATAGTGATGCTGATAGAAAATATTTTGCAGCAGAATTAGCCAAACGAGAAGTTATTGTCGATGATTTAACACGTGAAAGGCTTAGTAATATTAAAAAAAAGAATTTTCGTAATTTTGTCTTATTTTTAAAACAAAATTCACTTTTAGATCATAAAGATTTTGAAAGAGAATCGTCGGATAAATTAAAATTATTACAAGTAAATATAATGAATAGTTCAATGTAGCTATAAATTATATGACTTTATTAATTTCAAATAGAGTCAACTTGCAAGAGTGGAAGGACATTCTGTGAAAGAAATTGAACGCTCAAAGCAATTGCAAACAATTGAAATGCAAATTGAATATGAAAAACGGAGAGCTTTAACAGAGGTTCAATTATATTTCATTCATAAGCGTTTTGTTAAAATTTTTATTATTTTATTTAGGATGAAAAAGATCGCATCAATGACCGATATCGACAGTAAGATCCTATCGGTTGATATAAGTATTCATGTACCAAATCAGTTATTGTGATCTTCGATCTGATTAACTATCAGATTAATAGATATTTCTCATGTTGGCATTCTATGAGTTCATTCGTTTGTGATACAGGCCCTTATTTATTTATCAAAAACAATGATTTTTGTTTATTGATGACAAAAAGATCAATTTTCTTTTCATGGTTTAGACTCTTTCGTCGTCATAACTGATATGTTTATAAGAATATATCAAATTTCAAGGAAGATAATAAGATCTTAGTTTCAATTCTCATGTCTTACCCGTGTGCATAATATATTTTCTAGGTGATTGTTCAAGTAAAAATATAGATAATGTTGCTTTCAAAATTCCTATAAAATTGTTAGAATATTGCATATTTAGAATGAAAGTATTGATTAATTCATTTCTATACCGTTGTATACGAAAAAATGATCAACTAAACATTTTGCTCGATGAATGTACTGATTAATTTTTTTATTACTATTATTTGCTTTATTGCTTTTTTTCCGAAGAAACATTCGAATTGTTGATGTTTTTATTTTAGGTTTCAAACAATGATTGATTCAGTTAAACGAGAATTACACACAGCAAAATCTCAACTGTCGACTAAAAGTTCACAATCATGAATCTCATATTTTTTTTCTGTCTCAATATTTCTTATCCTTTTTTGAGTGTTTTTTTCTGATAGCAATAACTTTATACGTTTTTTCTATTTCTTAGTTGTAGTATATCTAACCCCTTTTCTTATATACTTTAGAATATTATCTTTTATTCGAATATGTACTCATTCGATGCGCTGTTATCTCAGAGATCGTTTTGAAATAAAAATTTGTGAAATTATTAAAACACCGCCATACGATTTTTTGATAAGCACAATAGCGAAAATTATTTCGCGTTGACGATCAACATCAATTTGAGAGGATAGAAATCAAGCGATGAATTGAATAATCAAACGTAGGTATTGAATAATCAAACGTAGGTATTGGAAAAATAACATCTTATAAGATTCATCATCAACGACTTGAATTGTTAGTAAGGCGGTCTAAAAATACAGGACGAAAACATATTTTATTCTAATTATATACTATTGGGAAATTTCTATAGAAGAATCAAATATAAGGATGTACATGAGAAAAGATGAAACAGGTCATTGATGTTTCTCGGTCATATAAATTTGAAGCTTTTTACCAGAAGAATATCTTCAGTAGCTAAGTGTAATTAAGCAATAGTTTGAGTTAAAGGAAAAGAAAACAACGAAATAATGTTAATAATATCATTGCGTCTTCTAGATGGCGAATATTGATCTGAGATGAGTTGTTGACCAGCGAAACCAAGTTGGAAAATACAGATTTGAAACTCCCGGTACTTCAGTAATTTCTCAGCATTTTTAGTATCTTCAACATCAGTATCTCCTTTTAGTGCGACATAGTAAGATTTGGTGCTGAGATGTAGCACTTTCTACTGTGATTTAATTCCATAAACTATCATTATTTATTATAAACAACGTGAAGCTGGCAACGTTTAAATCAGATTGATTTTGATTTTTTGCTAATCTGAAGCCTAAAATAATCAGTAACAACAAAAACTTATTGTAGCTGTAATTGTATCATGATCTTCGAACATAAATATATCAACTTTTTCTTGAATATTGCTCAATGAAAGTGTTTCAACTTGCATTCAAGCTATGAGACTATCAAGAAATACAAGACGACGTGTTTATTTCTTCTCTGCGGTTTTATGTGTAGCAAGATGTCCTCTAGTCATCTTCATCAAAAACATAATCAACTAAAATAATCAACGACATTCAAAAACAAACGTTTCGAGAAAACACATGAAGGATTTCAAGCAGGTTTTCTTTGCTTCTTTCCTGTTGGCTTGAGATTGAAGATAAATATAGATCTAAATCTGGAGCATCGACCACGTAGAGTTCCTAAATATTTTATTCTACAAAGCAAACAGATTTGAATATCCATATCAATTTCATCTTATTCTACCTAGAAATTACATGTGCAAACTCAATTTTATGGTCATTCGATTGAACTTTAGAATTTGTACCCATTGTGCTCTTCTAAAAATGTTCAAATATTTGCAAAAAGTATAATTTAATTACTTCAAAAATATAGTTTAATCAACCATTAATAATATCAAGTGTAAAAGTAAACATACATGGACATACATCATGTGTCTTGTTTTCTTATTTTTAATATTCTTCAAAGCGACGAGCAAGAATAAATGATTGCTGATTGAACATGATCGTAAAACTAAATAATAATAGATAGTCATGATCATAAAATACAAATGTAATTAAATGACAACGGCTATGCCAGTTTTCATTTTTGCTATTTTAAGAAAAATCAGATATATAAAACCAATGAAATTTTTCGATTACTTCTGTATAATCTTCTAAATAAACGAGTTTTAAGCCAAAGTTTAAGAAATGTGTATTACAAGAAGATTTGGCAAGTTATCAACTATTGCTAATCAATGATTAAAGATATAATAAACGAATCTTTTTTTGAAAGCAACAATGGATAATCGTTCGATATATATTTATATATATTATACGTCAAGCTCTTAACTGGAATATAGAAATATTTTTATCGAAACTCTTAAGGATGCGAATGTTGGTTTATATCTATACGATTAGGAAAGATGAGTAAAATCGTTTGTTAGCATTGAAACATATTCGATATATACTAGTGTTTGACATTTTCCTATTCTGATGCAATACATCAAAAGTGGTTAATGAATATACTTACATTTTGAGAATCATGATTTCTTTCTCGGTTTGGATAATGATGAAGTTTTTTTTTTTACATAGCTCATAGCAAGTTAATTATTGGATAACTTTAGAAACTGATTGCTATTTTTGAACAAATCTTCCGTCTGAAAAAAATATTTTTCTAAATTGATCCTGAAAATACGATAATGTCAAGAAGTAAACTTTTGCAAAAAACAATTTTTTGCTTCTGTGCTCTCGCGTGGGTTCCGTCATCGCCGATTTGTCCTTTTCAATTGCAGTCTTTCCTTTTTATTTGCTTCAATGTATATGATTTATTTTCTGCCTCATATTTATTGCAGTTTCACAGTACCAAATGACGATGCATTCAAGGGAAATGCGCTAATGTCTTAATATAAAAGTAAATTTGATTAGCTTGAACTTCCATACGTGAAGTCCAATCGCAATTTGCGATTTTCTTTTTTTTTGAGACCAAATCACATTTTGTTTTTACATAAGTAGTTGAATCTTGTACGTTTTATGACTAATATTTGTTTTTTTCTTTGTTTTTATGTTGTCGATATTGTTTTAGAATTCGGATTATTGCGTCTCTTTTTAGAAAAAAATGGATTCAACTTTACTTGTTGCTATGCTTTTGATACTATCAGAATCGATCTCAGTTATAATTGCTCAAGATGATCGAGTTATCATTGGGTCGAGTCTTGGTGGTTTTCTTGGTTTAGTAAGTGCCAATTACAGAACTTAGAACTTGTCTATTCGACAGAAACAAGTAGGCTTTGTAATTTTTAGATTATTTTGATTCTTGATTTGATTGCTGTTTTCGAATTACTGACCTCAAGTGGCCATGGTGTGTGTTCGAAGTTGATTTGGATTTTAATTATTATTTTTTTTCCAATTGGCGGTATGTTTCTCTTACGTGTTGTCTTATTATTATTTTTTAATTTCTTTTTCAGGCTTAATTTTATACTGGTGTTGTGCTCGACGTCGTACTGTTGATCAAGTTCTTTAAGAATTGAAAGTACAATTCACTCATGCTTAAATAAAGACTAAAGCCTATTATGTAGTCATGCTTGTTTTAACTGACTAAATATTTCAATACTTACAATCATGATCTTTTGAGTATATCTTTTTTTAGTGTTCTTAAAGGGATTGCTCTTTTCTGTGTTAACTTTCTTAAATATGTATATTTTTCAAATTTTAAGTAACGGCAGTTGTTATATTTGAATGATAAGGATTTTACTTTTGGAAAAAATAAAATTCATGATGTTATATTTATGAAGTAACTTATATAGATACAAAATGATTAATGCTCAATATTGAATTAAACATGCAGACATGAAAAAAATACAAATTTAGATAATACACGTGTAATTAGCTATTTAACAAACTATTGAAGATTGACAGTATTTATATAATTCAATAGAAGATAAATTCTTAGTAACTAGGCACTTAACTGAGTTAGACCGAGCTATTCTCTCAGAGTAGTACTAATTACTTTTGTTTTCCAGCAAATTATTAAAATACAAAATTAGTTTAAATAAATGAATTTGAGCTTTTAATTGAAAAAATGTATACACTTGACAGGTCAGAATATTGCCTATGTCTAATATCCATCCCAAATCATAAATCAATAAGAATTAAATGAATGATAAGTATTATCTATTAACAGATCTGAACTGCTTCCACGTGTGAAACAGCTGTGATTACCTGAATCCATTTACAGTTAAATAATGTAATATTTACAGGAAAAAGAGCTGTAAAATATACAAACAGAAGTAGCTTATCAACTATTTTCTAGCGTCAAAATAATGTTATCTATTCTAATAAATTTATTCCGACATGATCTTTGTATGAGAGATGCATGTTCCAATTCTTTCATTCTATTTAAATTGCTAGTGATATGAATGATATATCTGAAACAAAGTATCTCTTTATTAAAATCGACAATTTCTCAATTAAGTTTTATTGCTAACCGTTGTTCATTATCGAATGCTATTAATTGTGCTATCAATAAGTGAACAGTGCTCGTCAATCATTCCATTATTTATAGTTCTTTTAACTTACAACAACTGATAATCGTATCACAAAGATCTGTAGAGAAAAACATTTAGATACTTTTCTATATGTCTAAGATAGTATTTAACGATCTTATACTATATATTTTTGAGAATTTCCTTGAAATTAAATAATTTCAATAGAAAAAGAATATATAGTAAATGAAATTTACTCGATACTATTGTATTTGAATAACTAATATGATGCATTTTGAACAATTATACAAGGAAACATTTATAAATGTGCTAGTTTTATCATTTTTTGCTGTCGAATCACCACTGTGTTCAATAATGTAAAAAATTTTAGTATTACAAAGCATCGTTCATACCAACGTCATATATAAAGAAACAATGCCTGGAGTTTTCTTTTTAATATTATAGTGCTTTTGTTACTACTTTTTACATATTATAGATATTACATTCTAAATAAAATCATAAAATTACGAACGTGTTTTTTTTGCAGATCAATATTGAATAAAAACTAAACATAACAATAAACCAAGGTTTTCTAAATAAATTCACATCACACGCGTTACTGAATATAGGTATGTGCAATTATTAGTTTTGCTTGAACCATGGGTCCTTAAAAAAAGGTGTTTTAAGATAATAAAAAGCCGATTTTTGAGTGATGATTCACGAAAAAGTTTATTTATTACATCGGAGTTTTTTATTCAATTTTAAAAGAAATTGTAATCACTATTTCTCTCTAGGTTCTGCAAACACTTTTGAAGATTATAATCTTCTGATTATTAATACTCAATTATATACATCAATTCAATATTGCTTGTGTCAATCGATTTCATGTTCGAATCATTGCAATCAAAATTCCATTATTTAGTTCTACAGTACCCGGTCGGTTCCAAATGAAATGACTTTGATTCGTTGTTGTGATTCGAATTGAAACACTTTTAGTATATCTGTGTTGACGATAGTTACCTAAAAATAAGAATTTCAGAAGAAAAAACATATAAATTGATACAAAGCTGCGATAAAAATATTTAATTTGAAGTTATCAAATCAACATTCAGATAAAATCTCTAAATCACTCTGTAATATCGTGCATTTACAATAACTGTAAAATTTATTACTGTTTTGCTCTACAAAAACGAAAACAAATGACAAAGTTCTGCCATTAAATGAATAAAAACAATGATTAGAATTTCATTGTGTTAATGTAAAATAAAAACAACTCTTTATTTTTTCTGCTAAAAAAACCTTCATTTTATTTGTGTTTCAACTGAATACTCTAACTGGAGTACCCATTATTAGCAAGTGTCGATGGCAGACAAAAATAATTGCGTACCACTCGTCGAAAAAATCCTCTATTTGACGCACGTCCTGGATAAATATTGTTAACTTTCTTCGTTTTTTCTGGTGATCGCTCATATTGTTCTATGGATGATAATTTATCATCTTGACGTTTTTTTTCTTTATAATAATTATATTTTTGATGTTGCCGTTTTCGATCATTCGTACATTTCACTTTAGTATGAAGATTTTCTATATCCATACGGCAGTGCTGACGACACGGACTATAATCATTTGATTTATATTTTCGTCTTTGTTTAGTTAATGGTGGTGTTGGTGGAGAAGGACATTCGAGTAGATTAAAAAGATCACAATAAATGTCGTCATGCCTTGATCTGTCGTAAATAGTTTGATTGGGTTGTGACAATGAAAGTGGTTGCAATGATGGCGATGTAGACTGTCGTGGTGATAGCTGAGTCATCTGACAAGGAAACGTAACATAATAGTTTGAAGCATAATTTGTTATTGGATCCTCTAATCGTCGACGATGCCTTACTACAACTGGTGGAGGTGGTGTTTGATCATAATGGTGATAAAGCGAAGGAGCAGTAGTTTGATAGTTTGAAGTTGTGATATAACCGGAACGAACAAAATGCAAAAGGGAAGAAGAAATAGGAATATTAGTGCCGCAGAACGGCCGGCAGTGCATGTAAGTACTCATGCACGCCGGCTATTAGAGAATCCTAGAATTATAATAAAAATCAATCGTTTCATACAAGACTACTAATTTCTTATGATTCTAATAGAAAATAATACTGGCATCTCCTTACACTAAGTATCTTATCGTTTTTTATAATTTTCTTTTTTAATACTTCATATTGTAAAACAAAAGATTTGATTTCCAATTTCAAGCATATATATATATATATATATATATACATTAATTTCTATTTTGTCTTAAACAAGAATAGCGTATTTTTTTAAACTCATCGAGATATTATTCAGAATGAAAATGTCTTTTTAGTTAACTTACATTGTTTTAGAATTACTAAAATTTTTCTCTGGATAACTCTCGCCCTTTCCTATATATCGTGTCTCTGGTTTTCTGTTACTCTGCATGTCAATCGCTACCCTTCTACACACATTTAAGTGCGTAGACCTTCAATGTTGACAATATGTCTGTTGTAATTGCATCACTAGTATATTCTTACTTTTACGGCCCTCTCTCCCTCTTATTCTGTATATAAATATCAATATATAAATAAATAAATAAATAAATAAATAAATAAATAGAATGCATGTATATATTTATATATGTTTTCGTTCATCGAACTTGCATGCAAGATGCTTACTGGTGCATGCGAAGAGAAAAAGCTACAGCCCTGCTTGATGTTGATATCATGGCTGTCGTTGAGGTATGTAATCTTGTTTTCTTTCTCCCTCTACCTCTCCCTCCCTTTCTCTCTCTCTCTCTTTGTGTCTCTCTGTGTTTCTTTTTTCTTTTCTAATGTGCATATTCATATACCCAACAGAGATAGAATACTGTTGGGCAAGTCAGGTTCGCACGCATACAGGTGAGTATATGTGTACATTTGGCAATTGATCAATTATCAACTGGGCAAACGAAGTAAGAATGAGAGAAAAAAACATCATTAGAGCAACAGGTTGCTCGACAGCAACCCCTTAACTGATCAGGTATTCATCCGCAACTAATTACCGCCTGCTTGGACGACAATGATCTATAGTAAATAAAATCTTCGTTTTTGGAGAAAAAACATAAACCTCAATACAGTTTAGATGAAAATGTAAACACTTCTATAGGATGCTTTTTTTTCACTTTGTCAATTTCGTTCAGTGAATTAAAGCAACGAAGTTCATTTCTCTCATCTAAATATAATCATTGATAATAAAGAAAAAAAACTTAAAATAATTTAATTATCAAGAACGTTAGGTTTTATCAATTTGTCACTACTATCGATCAATTATACATTTATTCTAACAGCTAGACAATATTTAAAAACGAACTGAATTTTGTTTCCTTTCATACTAATGAAAAGTTATTATTTTCTTTCAGTGGAATAAGCGTGAAAATCAATGCCAACGTTACGTTCTAGTATTTAAGACAATTTGAATTAACTAATTTTTAGATTTGGAAATAAATATTGTTCAAAAATGATTTGCTAACTAAATATGTACCAAACGAATATATTTATTTTATGCATAGTTTTACAACGATATTTTATAATTCATATCGATGCTGAATAAATATGTGTTCCATCACCATTCAACAGACAAAATTGACATCGATGCTTTGGTTTCATTGATAAATATCAATGTAATTTCTAATTGTTGAATATGACTTTTTAAGAATTCTTTTCTTCGAAGTAAAAAACAATTTCATTACATTATTAATATTTAGATAATTGTTTAGAAATCAAACTAGATGGTATTCGAGTTTCACTCGACTACGAAATGCGGTGCGAAGCACACGAGCCGAATTTTCGAAAGTAGCGAGAATAAGATTTAAAAATAAATGATTCACTTTACGATTCATTACAAACGTTTATTCTTTTTTAATTTCCGTATACGAATTTTGAATAAAAATTTCGCATTCACTATTCTTAAACCGACCATTTTGAAATTCATCACTAGGAAATCTCTCTGAAAATGTAACAACCAGTTGTCTAACAATTTTTTTCATTGAACGATTAATTATTTTAATGATTCACTATCTTAGATCAGATGCGAAGAAATAGACTATTGGCTACTATTACTTGATGACGTCATTTTAATTAGCGCGAAACGATAAAACAATAAAACGTTTCAAAATCATCATTGTCGAATGATATTTTTAGGCGAACGAAGCCTAGTATTGAAAATTGGAAAAAAGATGTAACAAGCTCCACCTCCATAGTTTTATATCTAGTTTGAATGGATTTTCTATCACTTACGGTTCTCTAGATCATCGCGCTACTTTATTAGAGCTTTTATGCGTACTCAAGTTAGAAAGAAGCAAAAAAAAAACTCGCGACGGACTACATAAATGCTTCTGCTTCTCATCGCATTAAAAAAAACTCGCGACGGACTACATAAATGCTGTGCTTCGCACCGCATCAAAAACACTTTCTCAAATTTAATCAAGTAGCATTACGAGAACAAATGGCCGTTGCATGTCTTTTGTTTCTTACAAATAATAAAACAAATGAAAACGAAAGAAGAATTAATTTGATTCGATTTGTAGCTATATGTATTAAAAATAAAATAGTTATTAATCAACATAGTTTAGAATCGCTATCTTGAATAGAATTCTCAATCAATATACATATATGTTTGTGTGTGAAAATAAAGTACTTACCCTTAATAGGCATGCATCGAACCCGGCTATAAACCGAGTAGTTCGGGTCAACACTACCCAGATTCGGTACTTCCTTCGTTCGGTCGTACTCGGTATTCGGTTCGGTCATACCGGGATCTCGGTACTATCCGGGCTCGATCATACCCAGATTCGATACTGGGATTCACGGGTCTACTTAATCGTATCCTTCGAAGCATAGAAATGAATAATAAACAGCACCTACGGATATATAACAGGTGGTAAAAGATGAGTTCATGTCAAAGATCCTTTGCCCTGTTCACGTCAGCCTATCATAGTTAATCTCATTTGTCAGGAACGGGTACAGCTAAATGAGCTTCTCTTAATATTTATCTTGGACTCAACTACAAGAAATCGTCGAATGCTTCTCCTTATTAAATTTTCCGGAAATACAGATGTATGATTTTTTTTCCATCGGCCTACTCACAATATCAATACTAATAATGCAAATATCAATATCACCAATACTAGATTGTATTTGTAGTATTCAAATTCTCACATTCCTACTTAGACTATCAGAAGGATCATTTCAATAAGAAGAACCATTCGACGATTTCCTGTAGCTGAGTCCAAGAGAAATATTAATAAAAACTCAATTAATTGTATGCTTTCCTGATAAATAAGATTATCTATGATAGATTGAGGAAGAGACGATAAACCTTTGAAATGAAATCATTTTTTATTATCTATCTATAGATACTATTTGTTATTCATTTCTATACTTTGAAGGATACGCATAAGTAGATACAGGAATCCCGTTATCCAACCTGGGTACGGCCGAACTCGGGTTGTTCGGGTTCGGTACATACCTAATCCTTAAGCCAAATATATCCTAAATTCTTTTCGTAGAAAATATAATGTTGATTTACACTAATCATGTTCTTGAATAATATATAAATAATTGCTCTACTTTTTTTTCATCAGTTTAATAGACTAGTATTCCAATAAGTTCAGTTTTTTTTTTGTTTTGTTCATCATCCTCCATATTAAATTCATTGACAAATACATAAGTGAATATATGAAAAAAGAAGAAGACGACGAATGTAGGTTGGAGTAATACACATTAGACACACACAAAAATGAGAAGGAACGCAACAAGCACATTTTTGAGAAAGAAAGAACATAAATCTATGTGCCTGTTTGTAAAATAGACAGAAACATAGCGCAGATCGATTCTACTAACTGTCTAGTGGTACAGTATGTACAGGATAATAAATGAAAAAAGAAAAAAAAAAGAATTTTGATGACAAAAACAGAACACAGTCACTATTAACAGACAACATTTAGAAGGGAAAAGATTAGACACACACACACACACACACACACACAAACCACAGAAGAGAATTCAATATGTGACTTCATAAAGTGTGGCTTTTTTATCGCCTGAACCTGTCAAAATATATCTATCGTCAGCTGAAATGTCACAACATAGAACGCTTGATGATTCTTTTGATTGAAATAGAAGCATACCAGTTGGTGCACGGCAACAATGAATATAATTATCTTTTCCAGCTGATATAAACCATTTACCTTGATGAGCAAATTTAAGTGCCAACACACAACTTTCATGTAAACTAAGCGTATATTTATCGTGATTCTTTTTCATTGATGGGCTCGTTGAATTGCTCGTTGCCGATGAGATATTAATCAATTCTACAGTTGATGATTCCATGCCAACAGCAAGCCATTCACCTGTCGGACAATACCCCAATGTAAAAATCTGTGAATCAAATTCATATGTTTGTAGTGGAGCATAATCATTACGGAGATCCCAACATCGAACTGTATTATCTAATCCACCTGTCCACATTGTACGACCGTCAGGTGCTATATCAATACATGATGTTCCATCGGCTACACAAAAACAAACAAAAAAATATTAATATCTATGGGGATCCCAAACAAAAATAAGAATCTTACTATGTCCAACAAAAGATTTAACAAGTGACTGATTATGAATATCATAAATAGCTATGGAACCATCCGAGCAGCAACAATAACAAAGTTTTGAATCTGATGGGCCAATAGCAAGTGCATAACAAGCTGGAGCATTCAATTTTAATTCGCCTTTAATTCTTGGCGATGTCGATGATGGCGGTTGATTAGATGGCGTTGGTGACGATGCATTCGAATTAGGCGTCGATGAACGAGTATTACTAGCTGAGCCACCAGTAACTGCTGATAGATCACATATGGATATAACATTGGCTTCACCACCAACAACAAGTGTTCGATCGTCAGCAAGTAATTTACAAAAACGTATATAACTATCATCATTAAGACATTTAAAATAAGATAATGGTGTTCGAACAGTGCCCGTTTGCTTGAGATCCCAAACTTTAACACAACCTTTACCACCCTATTAAAATAACAATACAAAATATAACATGAGGATTTACTAATAGTTATTTGTCTTTTGTAAGTTATATTTACAGTGTAAATCCTTTTTGATTGTTCACTGATAGTAACTGCACATACAACTTCACCATGCATTAATGTAGCAAGTTCACGAGCTGATGTTGGTATATTAGGACCAGTAAGTGCTTCAGGCGTCATATTAACAGGTGTCGTTACTGGATTTCCTTGGCCATCAGTTGTAGTAAAAAATGAATAAGCCTGATTCATCAAGTGATGATGATTACTAGACCCATGTTGTTGTTGTTGTTGCTGCTGTTGTTGTTGTTGTTGTTGTTGTTGTTGCTGCTGCTGTTGTTGTTGTTGTTGCTGTTGGTGGTGATGTTGCTGCTGCCGTTGTGCTGCTGCAACAGCTGCTACTTGAGCAGCAGCAGCTGCTTGTGCTTGGGCCATTTGTTGAGCATGTTGATGTTGAGCAGCCATAGCCATTGCTTGAGCAACTTCAGCTGGTGCAAATGGATGACCAAATGGGCCAAATGGATTTCCATGATGTGGACCAAGAGCACCAAAAGCAGCTGCTAATGCTTCAGGTGAAGAAAACGGACTTGGATTAAAACTACAGAAAATTAAAAACATTATTTAGATACATGGTACAATTAATGGAATCGAATAAAACATACCCAAACGGAGCGCCAGTTGGTAAACGTCCAGCAAGTCCTGATGGTAGACCTAGTGGCCCACCTGGTTGTAATTGAGAAGCACCAACATTTTGCGATACAACATTTGATCCTGTTGTTGGTGTCATCGATTTATTAGGTTGTGGTGTATTTCGTTCTTTTTTGATAGTAGATGATGACATACTATTTCTTTGTGAATTATCTTTGTCAGACATTGGACTTCGATCACGCCGATTTTTTGATGATCCTCCGCCACTACTACCATTAGCTGTTGATACTGGTGGTGTCCCTGACATGGTTTCATTGGTTGTCATTGAACCTGTTGTATTATCACCAATTTCTGATTTGATACCATTTGGTAAAAGAAGTCCACTACCAGAACTATTATTGCCATTGGTATGTTTTGGATTTCCAACACTTGTATCAATAACTAAATCTGATTCACTTCGTTCACCATCACTTTCTGTTGTTGATGGTTTCATTGGTTTAGGCATATTACTACTATTGCTTGATGGTCGGTGTTTAGACGACTTTCCATTTGTTGACGATCGACTACTACTTGTACCACCTTTAGTTCCTAATGCTAAATCACTATTGTTAGCTCGTGGTGATGATGCATTTTCTTTTGACATTGATGAAACACTTTCTTCCTTCATACCTGGTGCATATTGAGAAGCTAAACTGCTTAATACTGATGTATAATTAAGCATGCCTGGTGGAAGACCAGCACCAGCACCTGGAAGACCTGGTGGACCGGGTAATTGAAGATGAGGTGCTGTACCAAGACCAGCAGATAAGCCAGGAATTCCGCCTGGCATCGGTGGTAGTCCAGAACCAGTTGGTGACGAATTTGAAGTTGCTGCAAGAGCAACAGCTGTTGCTTGTGCATGAAACTGTTGTTGAATCACACTTCAATAAAAAAAAGGAAAAAGAAAAAAAAGAAAAAGAATTCCATATATCAAAGAATTTAAAAAAATCACACAAAAATAGTTTTTCTATTTTGTTTTCAATTGTACAACAATTGATGTGATTTACCTGTTAAGATCGTTTATTGAAACTTGTTTAGCTCTTTCAAGTGCAGGTAATGCATGTGCTTGCTGTTCAGGTGTTAAATAAGGAATGATTTGATGTAATAATGCGATGAGACGCTTTGTTATTTCTGATTGTTTATGCATTTCATAGGATAAACGATATGCCATTTCATAATAAAGGCAATATTGTCGTTGTACTTCATTTTTTTCTGCAGTCAATTTTTCACATTCCATGCGTAATTGTGCTCGTTCACCTTGCATATGTGTAAATTCTTTTTCTAATCGATCACATACATCATTAACACTAAACTCGTATCCACTACCAGGACCCGTAGTGGAACGATTGTTGTTACTACTATTAGTAAACATTTTCTCTATAGAAAAAAAAAGATATTACAAACAAATGGTGAACAAAGAGTAAATCTATCTTAACATACTTTAGATCATAATTCTTTGTTAAAATTGAAATTATTTTATTTGAATACAGAAAATTAAAAAAAAATATCAACGGAAAATTGAAATAGGACAATCTAGAATGTTTGATAATAAAACAAAAGAAACATTCATTAATCAATCAATATCTATTATATGTCTGTCCGTATCGGCGAACGGAGCAATCATATAGAAGCTGGCTGTGGCCATTTTGATGTATTGATCGATGTCTGACAGAGGAGGATAATCTAGACATTTTGAAATGCATAAATGAATAGATTGCAAAAAAACTCATTGGGTAATGTAACACACCATTGATAAAAGTCTTTATGAAGATATATGAACTGCTACATTTTTTTATTTCTATTCTTTATGTTTATTTTCATTCGTTCTTTCATTTGTTTAATAGATCTTGGCACGTACTTCATATTTATATTAGTATACGTTAAAATCGATGGTTAACGACGATGAAACTTTGGCACCTACTCATGTCAAAGTGCCGTAAGAAGTGTTTTTATTTTGTTTTTTTTTGGTTGAAAGTAGAAAAAAAAGATCAATTTTAAGTTTTTAATACAAAAAATTGTTTTCTTTTTCGTGATGTTTGAAATTAGAAAAAATTCAATAATAACTAAATGAAACATCTTTCTTTAATTTTTGTCCTATGGGATAACTAGGTCACCTAAATCGCAATTAAAATCATCTTCATCATCCTACAGTTGGAACTTTGGAAAATTACCAAGAGTAGGTGCTGAACAGTTGTTGATTGATGAACTTATGGGAACATTTCTTATACGCGAAAGTGAACATTATCCAGGAGATTTAACATTATCAATAAAAGATGATGCAAAAATTCAGCATTATAGAGTTAAACTCGATTCGATACGGCATACATACACAGTTGATGATGAAATTTTCTTTCCTGATCTTCGTTTACTTGTTGAGGTTTGCTTGAATTAATTTGAATTTAACTGTATGTTGAATGTTAAATTTTCCTTGAACAAAATAGCATTATGAACTCGATGCAGATGGTTTATGTTGTCGTTTGGAAAAAGCATTGAATAATAAACAAGATACAGTTGATTCAATTACAATAGGAGGAACAGTTCAGCAACAACAAACATCACCAGTAGTAGCTATTCCATCACAAACATCATCAACAATTGATTGTAGAGAACTTTATCTTGGAAAACTTATTGGATCTGGAGAATTTGCTGGTAAGTTATATTTGTGTATTGTATTATACTATTCGATTCATCTCAATTTGTTTTTTCTGTGTACTAATATCTGTTGACATGTTATTTGACTCTTTGCCCACAATTATGAAGTTGATTCTAATATAGTCTTAAACGACTACTCGCATCTCACGCTCATTAAAAATTCTATTAATTGATTGATTCTGTATTACGTAAAAATTTAAGCGACGGATTTTTTTAGACATTGACGATTCCTATTCTTGACTTATTTAGAATTATATGTGGCATTGTATATTTACTATCGAAAATTAAAATGGTTTCATAAATGAAACAAAAAAAAACGACCGAAATCAGAGTATACCAATTACAAACTCTTTTACGACGTTAAATAATACTATTGAGTAATATATAATTTTTATAATGATTAGTCTTTTTGTACTACATATAGTATGCTAAGTTGCAACTATTAAAATTGTTACATTCAACGCAATATGTTGAAACTGATTATTAAAAAGAAAGAAGAAAAGTGGACCCCTATCAACAGATGTTCTATTGAATATTTTTGTTTTCATTTTTTTTTAAATAGAAGTTTATGAAGGTACATACAGAAAAGTTCGTGTTGCTATTAAAGTACTGAAAGAAGCAACTTCAGCAGCTCTTTTTCGTCATGAAGCTGATATAATGAGGTATAACCTTATTTTGAATACTTCTGTTCTTCTAAAAAAATGTCGTTTGTTTTTTGAAGCTCATTGAAACATCGCAATCTAGTTCATTTTTTGGGCGTAGCACAAAAACCAGATAATGTTATTTATATAGTTACTGAATTTATGGCCAAAGGTTCGCTTCTTCACTACTTAACAACACGTGGTCGATCAGTTATTTCACAAAAAGATTTACTCGGCTTTGCAACGTAAAATTAGCGAAAAAGAAAAACTTTACTTACACTATAAATTCATATTTTGTTTAGTGATACTTGTGAAGGTTTAACTTATCTAGAGGAAAATCACATTGTACACCGTGATGTTGCTGCAAGCAATGTGTTAATTGCTGATGATAATACTGCTAAAGTAGCCGATTTTGGCTTAGCAAAATTTGTTGAAACAACCGGAAAAGAAAACGGAAATAAAGACTCAAATGGAAATATAATAGTAGCAGAGAAAATTAAATGTCGAACTAAATGGACGGCACCAGAGGCACTTGAATCAAAAGTAATTGACTACGTTTTAATAAATATCAATTATGAAAAAGAAGTTTGGCATTTTTCTTCTCGTCTAGAGATACACACATAAAAGTGATATGTGGTCTTATGGTATTCTTCTTTGGGAAATATTCTCTTACGGACGATGTCCATATCCTCGAATAGTAAGTTTTTATTTTATTGAAAAATCGAAATTCAAATTGTTTTCAATATTATTTAGCCTGCTAATGATGTATTGATTAATTTAAAACAAGGTCATCGAATGGAACCACCCGACGGTTGTCCACAAGAAGTAGGTGATATAATGCGACAAGCTTGGCTTGCTGATCCTGATCGCCGACCATCATTTGACCAAGTACTCGAAAGACTTAGACGTATCAGTTCTTCCATTATGTGTTCTTGATTTGTATGTTTTTCTTTTCTTTTCATTCTGTAATTTTTGCTCTTTTGATAATCCACCCAATGTAATTTCTACACAAAACTCATTATTTATCGCAATTTATACATATCTATAGGTGCGTTTTGTTTTGTGCAAAATCGACTAACGAACATTTCCGGGTGTCTTACTGAATACAACATTAGAATGGTAAAAAAACATGTGTTTGTGTTTTTGCTCTTTTTTGTTTCTCTGTCTATATCTTCTTTTCTTATCGTTGTACATCTGAAAGATGCAACAAAAATCATTAAAAACAAAATCAAATGACAAATTTGTGTCTGTTGTTTGTTTTTTCAATTTTGCTATGTGCATTTTTTTCCACAGTAGCTCGATCAATTTATTATTCGTTTGTTTGCTTGTTTGCTTGTTTGAAAATTAAAACTTGTGAATTAAAAGAAAAAGAATTAAGAGTGAAATCTTATTATTGTAGTTCTCACTATTTCTGTCTTTTTTTGTTCTTGTCTATTACCATTAAAAATGCCACTAAAATCACATTAGTAATATGACAATAAACTATACAATTGATATCATAATTCTTTTGTCAGTGTTCAGTTGAAAAAATAATTAATAGTTGCATTTTTTGAGAATCAACTGAATTATTAATATTAATTTTATTGAAACACGAGCGCTTCTGAATGTTGTGCAATCAGATTAGGACCGATATGCAAATTTTAGAAAAAAAATCGATTACTGCTTGAAGCTAACTATAGCAATCTAATTTTCGTTTTGTCGGAGATATAGTTTCCAAACGATCAAACTTATTAGTTGAAGATGTTATGTGTTTTTTTAATAGAGGAATATGGAATATTTATTTGGATGACTGAAATAGTGCCTATTAGGTAGTATTATAAACGTATCTAAGTGAATTATTACTCTGAAATGTTTCTCAGCATCATTAATGTCCTGTAAATGGTCTTACAAATAATTGATCACTGAAAGAATTGAAAATATCTTTATTCATAGGTATCGATGGTGAAGTTTGTTTGAACAGCTTTTACTTTTACCGACTTTCATAATATTGACTAGAATGATAATTTGCTTATTCTTTCTTGTGGCTGTTAAATAATGTTTATTGTGCATTGATGATCTATTGCAAATATAATCGATATTCTGATGAGAAATTCTCTCAATTACTTTCGATGAATAATCGAATTAAATAAAAACTACAAAAAATAAAACGTTTCTTTCATAGGTTGCGTTTAAACAAATATATTTATAACATTATTACATTAACGAAAAAAACAAAGCATATGGTAATATTTTCAAGTACTATTCCGATTGCGATATCGAATGAAGACCTATCTAGAAATTTTTCTATGGAATTATTGATCAATATGTATTCGTTTTGATTTCATCATAAATTCATTCACAAAATATTATTCTTAAAACTTCCATCAGATATGCAAGGAAACGAATAAAATTAATGTTTGTCAGCTATTTTTTTGTGACTTCTCAATAATTGAGATAAGAAAATATTGTCATTTTGATACTGGTAACTTTATACAATCAGTCTACGATTTTTATCAGTTATACTTGAGTATGTGTCTTTTAATATACATACCAGCTGGTTACCTTTATCAATATAAGGAAAGCGTGAAGAGTAAGAATTGATTCGCTTACTTAAAAAAAAGTAAAAACCAAAGGAAATACGAGTAGGCGATCAAGGTTTGTAGGTAAATGCACACGGCATCATTTTATACGATTCATTCACAAACAAATGGATCGATCAAATTTTTACAATATAACCCATTTAAGCGTATCTTTTTTCTTTATTTTCACTTCTTATTCTGTTGCACAAACATTTCAAACATCATCTGATTATGCTAAAAGTGGTGCCTTTGCAATAGGCATTATTTATTTACTAATCTGCGTTAGTAATGCGGGTTTGTCAGCATATATAATAAGATTATTAGGTGTACGATTAACATTAATTCTTTCGAGTATAACATATGCATTATTTATTGCTTGTAATATACGATATAATATTTGGTCATTATACATATGTGCATTTTTACTTGGTTTTGGAGCAGCCCTACTATGGACAGCTCAAGGTGTCTACGTTACAATATCTACAAATAAACACGAGCAAATAAATAATTTAGTACAATCATCAACACGAGGTTTTATGAATGGTATGTTTTTTGGTGTATTGCAATTGAATCAAATAGTTGGAAATTTGATTGCTTCATTTTTATTTCGTTTGAAGTTTGACCAATGGATTCTGTTTACAATAATGACAGTTATTAGTGGATTAGGAACAATTAGTTTATTATTTGTACGACCGATAGAATTACCAAAAACAACAGGTAAAACATTGTTTCTATTATTAACCATAAGTAATATCCTATGTATATATATATACATATGTATTAGAAAAACAATCAATTCTATCTAGTTTATCAATAATTCGCGATCCTCGTTTTGCTTTACTCATTCCAACAATGTGCTATAGTGGATTAGCTCAAGGATTTATATATGCCACTGTACCTCCACTGATTTTTGATAAAAGCCAAAAATTTCTTGTGTTTGCTATACTCGGCGGTGTTAATGCTCTTAATAGTCTCTTTTTTGGAAAATTGAGTGATTTATTTCCTCGGCGTGTTTTCATTTTTGCTTTTGGTGCATTTGCTCATTTAATTATTTTTGGACTTTTATTACTACTATGGAAACCACCATTGGATCAAAATCGTATTGAAATATTTATTATATTGATTATTGGTCTAAGTATAGGGGACACCATATATACAACATTAATATATTCTGTCATGGGTATATTTTATGCAGAGACTCGACCAGCAGATGCTTTTGCATGTTTAAAGATATTTGTTGCAGGTGCTACAGCTATCGGTTTTATTGAGCAAGTCCTTCTTACAATACCAATGCAAATATTATGTTTAATTCTTTCTATGCTAGTGTCTATTATGACGCTTATTCATGAACATTATTTTGTAGTATCAATAGATACAGGCAAATCAAGAAAGCCAATCGAACAGAAAAATAAAGAAGAAGTAGAAGTGGAAATAGAAGAGCAATTACTTTTAACGACATTATCAATTAAAGCGTAAATTGTTTCAAGGGGACAATCAAAATTTTAAAATAGAAACTACATGCATGTATTGAATAATATGTGTGTTAACAAAAATCAGAATAAAATCGATTGTCTCTGTATTCATTTTTTGATTTCAGATTAAAAATTTATTTTTGATCGCATCTTATATCAACTTTTTGTTTATGAGAAGAAAAAAAAGAATTGAATATTTTCATAAGTTGCACGTACAAGAGATCATTTTTATATTAAATATAAATGAATATATCTATTCAAATGCTGATAATCTTTTGAGACGTACTTCTATAGATAAAAGTAAAGCCTTTAAATATTTAGAAAAAGTGCATCGAAGTACTTTGTCATGCAAATCAGATAATTACTTATTAAATTAAAAACCAAAAGATTCAGTTTGCGATCAGAGAGTGAGGAGTGCCGAATGATTTATTATTTTATACTGAAGACTAGTTCATTCCTCGGTGTGGGTCATCTAGTTTAATAGAGTGAAATTCAAATTACTAAATGTCTTACCACTTTTAGTAATTCCGTAAATATTCATAAATCTAAGCTGGAAAATAACTCAGTTTATCCACAAACAAAACTAATGAGTTAAGCTGAAGTATAATAGTAGAACTCTATAAATACATGATTTTCATTATTGGCTAGCAAATTGTACTGTCCGATGCATACAACATTCACTCACGAACACTTGAAGTTGACAGACTGACTTTTGTATTTTTAGAACGACATATAGAATAATTGAGCGAAAAGCAATAAAACGCATCTGACAATTTATTGTCTTAGGATTTTCTATATTATTTATTTATTAAAAAATGGATTTCAAATGTTGAATATTTCTATCAATCAATACTTTTATGTTATTCATTTCAATAGTTCATAAAACAAAATCATCAGAAGACTTTCAATCTGATGGACTTTATACAATTAACCTTTTCGTTATTACAAATGGATAGCAATCGGTCGGTATGACCATTTTTTCATTTATTTTTAGTAGTACTTTTCTTGATAAAGAGTATTTCCGTTTCGGGTCACACAGAAGTGTTTCGTCTAAAACAGTTTTGTAAACAATATATCTCGTGGAGTAAAATAAAATATAATAAGGTAAATAATATTCCATACATGAATTATATTAGCTATCAGTTTGAAGAAAGTTGAGTTCTTAATCGATTAAAATACTGCTTTGGTTAATAATAATTAATGCGAAGTTTCGTTGAAATCCGTAAAAAGCTGAATGAGCGGATTTTTCTGTGCTTACATTAAAATCCGATTGAAAAACATGCACCTTAATCAAAAGACTTATTATTTGATCATTTTACTTTCTGTAGATTTTGACAACAACAGCGCAACTATTACTTTTGTAAAAACTTGACAATAGATAATAAGCAGAGCACATGATTATCATAACAATTCGTAGACATCTCAAGTCGTGAGAAGCAGCAAGAATGTTTGGCATTGAATTGAATTCCTTCAAACATTGAAAAATGGGTTCAAGAAAAATAAACTTCATTTTGACAACAAAGGTCGAAAGCTCATGTATTTTTTATATTCATTTTTAACGGTTTAGTCTTTCGTTTTATTCCATTAATTCTATAACACTATAATGATATTCATTCTGCTCACTCAGTAATCTAGTCTAAGGAGATGAATAAAATAAGAGAACTCTGTGTGTTGTTTAATGAAACTTAATTATTGAATGCATGATTACTGAATCGCTTAAATTGCTCTTGCCTAGGAATAAGAAATATTGTGGATTACATCAAACTGTTAACATATCAGAACGACTATTATTCGTTTTGTAAAGTTATTTTGTCATTGGATCTTTTGGAACGGTTAGTGCTGTAGAGGGGGAGTCAACGCTGGAATATACGTTTCCTCTTGTTATATTAATAAAAAATGCCTTAAAAAATGCGTATTTCATAATCAGTCGTGGAATAATCAAATTTTTAAGAACACTTTCTTCAGTCGCCATTCGCTGCTAAATAGTAGGTATTATTTTTGTCCGCCTGTGATATATAAACTCATTTCATTTCAAGAGAAAACTAAAAGATTTCTATAGAAGAAGTGGGGATAGCTCGTCATCTTGCTATCTCCACCACTATCAATATTAAAGAATAGAAACTAATTAAATGTGTAACATTGAAGAAGAATAAATGCACAAGAAAGATTTATTTACTTTTGAAACCAGTTTCTTCGTCTACTTTATATGGGTAAATGAAAAATTAGAACTTGATTATGAAATATCCTATCGATTTTGAGATATGCTCTATGAATAGCGTATTTTTTATATGAAACATAACTATTTCAGTTACAGTTATTTGTCAAGCCAGTAGATCAATGCTACGTTAGTTTAATTGATTATATATGTTAAATTAAATTTCTGTTAGTTAACGGCAAAGAGTAGACACTTTGATTTAATAACGCTTACTGCATGATGGAAGCAACAAAACTGGAGTAGACTAATAAATTTATGGATATTAAAATTTACAAAATAATAATTACTTCGCAGCAATATTTGTAAATACATGTCTAGATCGTGTTTTCTACCGTGTTTTTGTTGTATTTTCAAGCATTGGTTTTTCTTTTAACTTCGATAAAATCTCTACCGATTACAAAATGTACTTATCTTATTACATGGTAAAGAGTCTTATTCTAAATTTTACTCAAAATGTATGCATAAAATAAATACAACTGAAAATATTGTTTTAATCGCATAAATGAACAGTAAACGATTTAATTACAGGTTGATCAACAGATTTTGTAATCGTTAGTCGAACGGCGTTGATTAATTGTGGTCCTCCTTGCCAAACATCAATTTTCTTATTACCAATACTTGTGCCTTGCGCTACTGTAAACCATTGGTTTGTATCTGTTGTATTAACTATTTGTACATCAACAGTATACGCACGTATGACTTGACCGTTTGTTTGATCTTCTTGAATAACGGAACGATCAATTGTAACTGGTGATGAATCAAACAACTGAATATATATATTTGAATGATCTAATGTAAGACGTTTCGTAGGTTCAACGGAGGTCCCATAGCATGAACGAATGAAATCACCTAATTGTTTATAACGACGTGCATAAGCAGGTGGAATGAGACCTGTTCGATCAGGAGTAAGATCAAGCATCAATAAGCAATTGCGACCAACTGTTTCATGATAGACTTGAATTAATTCTTCAAGTGAACGCAGTGTTGCATTGACGCCCTAAATAAAAGATCGTCAAAAGCAAAACAAATTCTTAATTATTTTCAATATAATTGTACCCAAAACCAACGATCATGTTCTTGAAGAGTTGTATCACATTCCGCTGGACAAAATATTGGACTATTTGGATCACCACCATCATTCGTTATGCCTGTTGACCAATTTGGATCAGGTGCAATACCCATTTCAGTACCAATCCATCGAGCAGGATTCGAGGATACACCATAACCATTGAATGCTACTGCTTGAGACTGAAGATTAGCAAGTAATGCAGTTATCGGATCTTTAAGTGCTGATGTATATCTAAAATAATAATGGAATTAAGATGCATTATCAATTGAGCAATATTTTCTCGCTTGATTCAACGAACCCGCCATCAAACCAAATTTCATTTAAAGTACCGTATCTACTCCAAATTTCTCTTAATTGTTGTAATACAACATTATCATAGGTTTCTTGTGTAACATTAACTTGACCTGGTTGTAATGTACGGTTTTGAATCTGAATCACAAATAAACAAATTATCATGATGCAAGAAAATCTTGAATAAAACGGTTAGCTTACTAAACCACTTTCAACATTAAACCAATTGTTACTGACAACTGTATAATAAAAGCCGGTTCTTATTTGTTTCTTTTCGCAACTCTGAACAAAATTACCAAGAACATCTATACCCTTCACTCGTGAATAATCAATTGAATAGTTATATGGAATAACTTCACCAAAAGGACTCAACGGAAATTTGACATCGGTTGGAGCCATATGAAAACCACAGGCATGCTATTGTTATCAATAAAAATATTATGTATAAACATTGTCAATAAAATAAAGGTTACTTTTGCTACAAGTACAGCTGATTTAGCTCCCAAGTCGAGCATAGTCTGAACCCAATTGTCTGTATTAAATAGATATGGATTGAATAGAGAAATATTCGGAACTGATTGTCCAGAACATCCGTCAGCTGCTATGTATGTTGCTATATTAAAATGAATTAATACCCCGATTTCTTGAGCTTGCCATTGAAGTTGTTCAGGTGCTTAAAATGAGAGAACAAATTTTACTTCGTACAATATCATTATACACGAAAATCTACCGACTAGGCAATGCAATTCGGACGCCTGTTTTAGGTGAAATACGATATTTTTCGGGTAGCGATGAACCATGTTGTTTGTGCTGATTATATCGAAGCGGATGCCCATCGTACTTCGATACATAGAGCAATAATAAAAAAATAGCGGTTTTCATTATTACAGAAACAATACAGAAAATGAATCGAAACTCAAAGGTATTTATCGTATGACATTATCAAATATATGCATCAAGGCACATGTGATAAGGAGACTCCATCTTTATCAGACTCAGTAAACAGAGAGCAGATAAAAAATAGTCTGTCCCCATTGTCTCTATTCAGAAGTAAATCATAATGTCTTGTTCTCTTTCTGGTGGCATAGTCTTTACTTTCTATCTTTACGCGAAATATTCATTATTTTATGGACGTTATCATCGAAAAGGAAACATGAAAAAAGAATAGCATAAAGGACACATTTAGGTTATCCATCGTCACTTTATCAATGAAAAGAAACGCTGATTAATCTGACGACATACAACTACTGGATGAAATTCATTATATAAAGTAATATGAGTAAATAAGTTGTACATTATTCTTTAATTAAGCTATAAAACAAAGTTGAGTTATACAAATATCATTCACAGTTCTTACAAACTGCATATATATATATATATATATATATATTCAGTTTTTAATAGATTAGGAAACTTCTGAATATCTGTACTAAGGTTATTTTTATTTCTTAGACTTTTCATTAGTGAATACAGTTTATAAAATAGGTAATTTAATTAATTTTTTCGAAAAAAATCCATGAATGCATTAAAATTATATCAAAAGAAATCTCATATTCCACATAAACTAAACTAAAATATGAGAAACAAGGAGATAATTCGAACGTTTGAATCGATTAAAACAATACAAAATTAAGCTTTTTCGAGTGATGATGATTTTTGGTTGCTTCTGTCAGAAACAATAGTTTGATCAAATATCAATTGCGCAACACTAAACAATAATTTGGGCGGGGTGTATATTTTTGTTTATTGTTTCTTTTTATTTCTATACAGTATGTTTCACTTGGTCATTTTGCTGTTATTTTCTATACATTATCATTAGAGATGGTTATAAGCTTTTTTTTTAAGTGAAAATTTCAACGGTCCCATCCTTCTTTACCCAGTTACATAAGCTTTGTTGTCAGTTCTTTGAATTTAATTTTGAAGGCAAAGTAGTTCTTAGTGAAATGCTTTATATGAGTAATAGCTTTAAATTTTTACTTGATTAATCGTGGTAGGATGGAAGGACGTATGACTTATTGAATAGATTATATATATATATATATATATATAAGATTTATCTAGTTTGAATTCAATCACTCTGCAATATTTCAGCCAAGACTCACAACTTCCATCTCAGATGCAACTCAAAATGTTTTCTACATTGCAATAATGTGGAATCAAATACTGTCCATATGATTATCATCAGAAAAATAGTACAACTAAGAGTTTTTGATCTTGATTCGTGTCCATTGTTGAAACAAGAAAATAAAACATTGAAAGCAGTAGTCACAACTATATTTACTTTGGGTAGTATCATCAATGTATGTATTAGTTGAGTTTTTGTTTTTTTCACAAAGATGTTGGACAAAAGGATAACTTTTAAACAAAATAAAAAAGACAAATAAATGATGCAATCATTTATGTTCATTATGAATGACATGAAAATATGTATATCATTGAAACAGAACAAATGAAATGTTAATCTTTTGCACAGTAAAATAAACGTACACTTCTTTGATGATACTCAAATAAACATCAATCATCATTAATCTTTCAAGTCATAAAACTGCCTAATTGATGAACAACTTTGCAATGCAAATATCCAACAGAATATAAATGTAAAGTAGAAAAGACAGTTAATCGAATATCGTAAACAAATTGTACGTATGATTGCTGTTTAAATGAAAACTATTTTTTTCCGGAGCATGGTATTTACTACGATCTAGATGTTAAACTGCAATTGTTCATAAATAAAATAAGACGACCGTTTAACTTAGCTTATGACGTTTAAACAAACAAACGTAGCTTGATATCTGATGATTATTCTAAGATTTATCAACAAAGTGAAGTTTTATATAAGTAAATCCAACATGAGGAATCTTCTAATTAATTTTCACAACTTTTCTGAAACTGAAAAAGAAAAATACTAGTTTTCATCGCTTTTTTTCTCTAAATTGACTGTGACTGTTTCACTTTGCAAAATAAATCATTAGATTTTATCGTTTTTGAAATATAATTATAACAAGTAACGCTCATCGACATCGAAAGTCGATTCATTGGGCCCTAGACTGACAATGCTCAGCAGAAGAAATGCATGGGCCGGACAGAAAATCGGTTGTCTGTGCCCGCAGTTGGTGATAATATTTTCAAACAGGCCTGTAAAGGAGGTGGGAGTAAGTGAAAATCAGGTAAGAATTAGACGAATTAAAGGTTTCAGCTAACCGCACTAAAATTGAAGACGAAAGACGGANCATCGGCGAAAACTTTTTCTTATATCATTACTCTCAGGAGGTAAATATTGTTACTATCATTTTGAATTGACCTTCGTTTACTCAGATTGAAACAGATGTTACCTTGAAGTTTTTGCTAGAACCATCAACTATCTTGCCAATAGTTTGATTCGTTTCTAATGCACCAATAGTATAGTTTACTTAAATATTACAGAAGAAAAACAATACTTTTGCTACGAGAAAAAAGATCAGTTACCAAACAAGTAACGCTCATCGACATCGAAAGTCGATTCATTGGACCCTAGACTGAATGTGCTCAGCAGAAGAAATACATGGGCCGGACAGAAAATCGGTTGTCTGTGCCCGCAGTTGGTGATAATATTTTCAAACAGGCCTGTAAAGGAGGTGGGAGTAAGTGAAAATCAGGTAAGAATTAGAGGAATTAAAGGTTTCAACTAACCGCACTAAAATTGAAGACGAAAGACGGACAGAATGCGACTCAAATCTCCTCAAGGTGGGGTGCGGCTGAGTCTTGCCTAGCCACAAAAATACATGCTTCAGGTATTTCGCGGTGGTTAGCCCAAATATCCGTAGGAGGATCAGCTCACCCCCTCCAATAACCCTATCTCCAGAGTGGACTGTTTCACGTGACCATCTCATGCATCCGCCAATGGTTTGTGCCGTAACAATGCTCTTTATCCAGAAAAATGGTCATTTGTGCCACAGAAATAGTCATTTCTAGCATAAAAAGGTCATTTGTACCATGGCTACGGTCATTTATCCCCCGGAAATGATTGTTTCTGTCATATAAATGGTCAATTGCACCTAGACAATTGGTCGTTTGTGTCAGAAACATAACCGTTTGAGCCATAAAAATGGTCATTTGTGCCATTGTTACAGACAGAAAGACAGACACAAGTGAATTACGGTTTCTAGACCCTATCCTTTCAGTCTAGGGAATATTGTGGCTAGAATATAATATCAATAGTAGAAAGAACTCATAGTTATATTACTTTTGATCCATTTCCTTGCGGTGATAATGAGTAGTAGAACAATTTTCATTCTACTTTTGTTTTTATCAATGTACTTTGACTCTGCATAAGATCAAGATTACACTCTTATGTCATAGATACGTGTCACATTAAGAATCACAAATAAAGTTAAAAATTTCTTCCAGTTCACTTTGTTTTTCATACTAAACTCATGTATTTCTCGAGAATAAACTATTTCAATTATTCCTACAAGTAAAAAAAAAAATTTTTTTTTCACTTATTGTAAATTATTTCTATGAGCATAGTCTATCAACGAGATCGGGAAAAAGCCGTACTATATTTCATTTTGGAGTATATTTAAAAAAAATGATTATTATATTAGAAAAAAAATTTGTCAAGAAAAAGACGAATATACAAAAAAAGATTATAATTACTTGAAAAATGTTGAGAAAATCAGATATTTATCAAGATCATCAACACGATAAACCATGCTTGTCGAAAAACAAAATACTTCTCTATTAGTTGGTATTCATTTGGCTATTCAAGCGAATCATTGATGAATTTCGACATGAAAATACCTAGCAAATCATTTGTTCTCGATGAGACTTTTTTTTTAGAGAAATAACAAATTTATTTTCTTCTGTTTCTGTTGGTTTCAAAATTAGAAAACATACGAGATTGATTGAAATATACAGTAAAATTTAAATTAACTAAAAGAAAAAAATCACTGGTGATGTATAAAATACAAGTATGATTTATTAGTTGATTTGTGATTTATATAAATTAAAATCATAATATACGCACATTCAATAATCGATAAAATCTATCGAACTTGCCTTCTCGCCAATATTTATTGTCGAACGAAGAAACAAATAAAAATACAAAAATAAAATGATGGAAACTGTACTCGAGTCACTAGATCAAGTTCAGACATGATATATCAATATGTACTTCTAGCACTTCCGTTTTCATCTAGAGCCCTGGCCGATTTGATTGGTATATGAATTAAAATACTACTTTTATAGATATTCAATTTTTATGATTCAATTTTTGATCGGTTCAGATGTTTTGATCTACATGTTAAAGGTAAAATTTGATCTATTACATTCATGAATATTTAAATTCAAACAAATATTCATACAAAATATTTTTTAATGTAGTTAGATTTCGCCGCTATATATTAATCATATTGATGGTGAATCTTGTTAGTTGGCTTCTCAAACTCTTGCACTGAACAGATCCTGTTGAAGTTCTCTTCTTGGTAATATCTTGATTCTATCAATTTCATTAGAATAGCCATAGATATCACGTTGATTAACACAGCAACCAGCAAAGCAGATGCCAATAAATGTTGATATTGCACCTAAGATAGCACCAAATCCTCCGACAGCAATCAGTAATGAATTAACAGTCAATTCAACTGATTGCCAACTAGGTCTCGATGAATCAGAATATTTTGTATCATAATAAACAGGTAAAATACACGTAATCATTAAATAGAATGATAGAATAGCTGATACACCAGCCAATGTGGTAAACCCAGCAATTGCTGGAGGAGTCCATTCTCGAGATGCTAATATACCAACAAGTCCTGTTGTTATCAATATTAGACCAATCCAAAAGCCTTTACCTAAAAATATGATGAAGACAATACGATATTTTCAAAATAAAAAGTCCTTAAACTATAACCTGATGATGGCCAGAGTGGATTTTCAAGTTTTAAGCCACCCTGACTTTCATCATAATGAACAAAACTTGATCGACCACGAAATAACTCAATTATAGACAAAGTTATACCTGTCACTCCAGTTGAACAAAATAGAATTCCTAATATAGTAACAAAAGCAATGCGACAGCCTACTGATGCATTGCTTGGTTTGAAGAGTGTTTGCATTTTGTATTTAAAATGAAAGCAAAACGTTTCAATATTTTTGCCAAAGGTGCGTTATGCACGGAAGTAATGATAGTGACAACAAAAATCAATCAGCCATAAATGTTATGGCTTTGATTATTTTTTACGATGTAATGGAAGAAATATTGACACTGAAAAAAAGACGATAAACCTCATTGAATATTACTCGTTTCGTTTTTATGCTAAGTAGTTCAATAATGTGCAGGTAAGGAAATAAATTTAAAAGATCGTCTTCTATCGATATATTACGTTTTTGATCCAGTGTCAATATAATTCTCTAAAAGTATTTTTTTGTTGTTTTCCCTGCATTTTTATTTTTCTGGATATAATCTTCGTCTTCTATGTGTTTGTCTATCAATTTATATGTCACATAGCGATACAATAAACCGATATAAAATAAGTTTTTATTAGCATAAATACACATGCCCTTAACAAGAGTTAATAGTACGCAACGAAAAATGTCTAGGATATTGAACATAGAAGAACTACATGAGATGTTTCTAAGATGAAATATATTCTCATCGTTAAACGATAACACGTAATACTGGTTCTGGTTGATTAGTAACTTGATCAAATTCATCACTAAATGTATCCTCAACAAGTGAATAATGTCCTGCAGATGATAAACCTGGTAAAGTATCTATTTCTGTTTCAGTTGGCATAGCAATTGGTATTATTGGTTTTCGTCGTTGACCCATGCACATACAACAGAGACAAGCACAATGTTCAAATAGCATTTCAAGCCAATATGGCTCTGTAAAAGCAATTATTAGTAATTGTATTAGATAAAAACTTGAACGTAATATTGATGCGAATAAAAATGATTTGTAGGTTTCAGCAATATGTTCAAGATAATATAAATACGCATCATAAAAAACAACGATACACAGTAATGATGTAACACGTATTGTCCATAGTTTTTGTATTGATGGAACTTGATTTGTACCACGCATCAGATAAAAATATCTCAAAACAAAAGCAATTAATATCAAAGATGGTACAAATAAACAAAAATAAATTATTGAACGACTTGATTCAATTAAATGTAATTTTTTATAACTATATGAACAATACTGGGTTGTATACAATGCTGCAATCGACTTCGAATCATTTGAAGTGAATGGGGATGCCAATGCGTAAATCAGCATTGTTAAAAGCCAAGTAAAAATTGCATATAAATATATAACAGGCATAAGAGAAAATCGCGTACATTTTTGTTTTATTGATGGGTGAGCATAGAGAAAACGTTCTATTGTCATATAAAGTATGAAGAATAACGGGACCTAAAACGAAATAAATAAATTATCAAATTTGTTTATGTTTTGTTCATTTATAGAAGTCCTACGGTTTCATTTGTTGATAAGATAACATAATGCAAACGACAAAATCGCAATATAAATGATTGAAACCAATGATAAAGAAGAAGGATTAGAGATGGAATCCATGCAATAAATGCACAAAGAATAATATGAAACGAAAAATAATCAATTACATTTAAATAAGCACGAGTTCGAACTAGTCGTACGACTATTGGAATTGCAAGAAGGTAAGTAAAAATCGTTAGAGTCCAAATAATAATATGAACATCGCGAGCGAAAAATTTTTCAGGTTCAAGTAAATTACCTTCTTGATGTTCGTATAATGAAGCATGTAAATAGTTCGTAATTACGTTGAAAACAGTATCATTATTGGGAACAGATTTTGTTATTGATGTCATTCTTGTCGATAATGTCGAATTCGACAATAGTGCTGTAGAAGAATAACTCGTTTAATCCTACTATTACTGATGTAAATAAAGAAATAATCTATCTATTGCTTCATATTCACAACGAATACTCTAAATGTATTCGTGTTTTGTTTTGTTTTGTTTTGTTTTCTAATTGAATATGGTGATCTTCAAATGCTTGGATAACGAGCACTTTGCATGCTTGGTTAGTTTTAGTTTGATGAATGCTTTTACTTTTTATCCAATGACAGCAGCTGTAACAGAAAAGGAAAAATCTACAATTTGATGATGGTGTGGATGTAAAAAAAGAAATATAAGCGCCGAACAGAACAGAACAAAACAGAATAAACACATTTAATAATAGTGAATGAAAAGACGACATTAGTCTATGTAATATTGCTTTTAGCTATGATGGAGAAAAATCTTTCATCATTGCGTAGAAATAACGTCGTATGAAATATATTTGTAGCGTTCTCTTTTTTTCTCCTTTGAATGAGAAACTAAAAAAACTATCTATGTTCTTCAGATTTTATTCGTACTTTAGAAAAACTAAATGAATGAAGTAAAGAGAAAACTTTTTCTATGATTATCAAAAACTAATATTTGTGGAATAGTGAATATTAGTAATGAAAAAAAATTTTAATTTTATTTTAAAATTGAATTAAATAAGTTTCTTTTATTTTTTAAAACACAATAATAACTTAATAACCAAATAATTTATTTAGATTTTTTTCCGAAGTGAAATATTTTCTTAGATTGTGTTCCCGGTAATGTCTTAGCATCGTTGTCTTTTTTCTTTAATAATGAAAGTTCGTTTGATGATTGAAATAATTTAATAGTTGGCATATCAATTTCAATATGTTCACCAGATTTTTCTCCACGATAAGGGTCAAATACATTTAATTGTAAAAGTAAATTAATAATAGCTGTACTTCTATGAATATTTGCTCGAGCATAATCAAGTACAGAAAATCCATTGTTGTCTTGAATATTAATATCAATTACATGATGGATAGTTGATGAAAGGAGTAAATGAAATATGGCTGTATTATCATGAAAATACGCTGCATAGTGTAGAGCTGATCGGCCCGTATTTGTATCAGTAAGATTAGGATCAATACCAAGACGAATAAGAAGTTCAACAATATTTCTATGTTGCAGATAAACGGCAAGAATTAACGGCGGAAGATAATTTTGAAATAAAATATGAACATCAGCATTATGTTGAATCAATAGAGTAAGAATATCTTCGTAGAAAATAAAAGTAAAATTTAGAGATAAATTATTTTATCTATTCATATAAATATGTATATTCATACCGGGATGATTATGAATAATTGCTTCATGCAATGGAGTTGTTCCGTCTTTGCTTAATCGATTCATATCAGGATTGCAAAGAAGTAAACTGATCAATGTTTCTTCATTACCAGCAATTGCTGCATAATGTAATGGTGTTCGGCCTAATGCATCAGTAACGTCGACTGTATGCATATATTCATAAAGAGCTACAATAATCGTGGCATCACCTAGAAATTCATATAATTATTTATGTTTCAATGTTAATTTTTATCACTTCGCAACTAACTAACTAAATCACTAATCAACTCACCTTCAATAGCCGCAAAATGCAGTGCGGAGCGGTGCTGTTCATCATCAACAACATCAAGTTGTAATAATTGAGTATTATGTTCTTGAGTTTTTATTAGTTTCTTCTTGTTTCGAAATGATGCATTTCGTTTACTAAGTTGACGTGTTAATTTATTAACATCTTTTGTTCGAATATAATCAATTGTTGTTGACGTGCATTTTGACGATGAATGCTTCGCTCCCATTATATCTTCTAAAATATATCGATTTTCGATGCGTACAGTGTATTTTATAGTCGCATCGACAAGCATCAGCTGCAATTGAATAGAAGTCAAAATTACCATTGGAAATCGAAGAAAATAATATATACCGGAGATGAATCACAGTAAGAAATCTGTCACAGTGTTTTGTCTTTTCATTCTAAAACATGGTTACATTTACATTGAATAATTCTCGTGTATTAGATGAAGACTTCATTTAAGAACGACGGAAAGAATGTTGATTCATAAGAAAATTTCTCGAAATCTCCTAGACAAAATTCTTCTACTCTAAAAATGAATACAAATTACGTCTATTTTTTGTGATGAGTTCTATTCGTCGTCGTCTTCGTTTCTCGTATGTAAACTAATTAAGAATACATATTGTACTACTTAATTTGGGTGAAAATATTGATGTGAATGCGTGCAAAAAATATATCTGTCACATAAATATTAGACTCAAAGTCAATAATTACATAGAAAAATAATCAATAAGGCCAATTAAAGTATTTATTTCAGCTGTGAAAATGTAAATAGTATTACTGGTGTTGGTGTCAAGCATATCTCTTATCGTAAAATGACTTGCTAAGAAAACCCAAAAACATTACGTTCATGATGTAATTTATGTTTCTTCGAGGCATTCTATCTAATAATGACTTTTCATCAGATTTGCATATTTTCTTTTTCTTTTTCTTTTAGAAAATCAAAACAACTTTCTAAAATGAATTGATTAAATAACAAAAAAAAAGGCTATAATAACTGATTAATAATAATACTAGAAAAAAATTTGAACTGTTTAAACTTTTGATTTAGCTGGTAAATATTTTTTTTCTGCATTAACTAATTCTTGATCATTTTGTAAACGGAACACTTCTTTTACGCTAACAATATTTGATTCAACATTAGCTAATGTTTGTTCACTAAAAATTAGTTTTGATGTTGCCTGCATGGCTTTAATGCTTGCACGTAAGTTATGATTAGCCCATATAATACCCGATATTCCCCATTTTTGAAATATTTCTGTTGGTGTTTGATAGTAATTTGTTGGAACAATAATAACAGGACCTTGATTATTCCATGCTTTCATAAACTGTTCGATTTCTTTAGGATCTTTTTGTTTACTATGCATTAGAATAGCATCAGCACCAGCTGATAAATAAGCTTCAGCTCGACGTACAGCTTCATCACAACCCCATCCACTAATAAATGCTTCAACACGAGCAACAACACAAAAATTTGGATCCTGTTGAGTATCTTTCATAGCACGAATTTTTAATGCAAATTCATTAATATCCGCTAAAGGTTGCTCACGATGATCCAATAATGAATTTGTTTTTGGAAATAATTTATCTTCAATACAAGCACCAGCTATGCCTACTTGTTCAAGTTTACGAACAAGACGACGCGCATTATTAAAATTACCAAAACCTGTATCGGCATCAACAAGAATAGGAATAGTTGTTGCGTCCGCCATAAATTCGAGAATATCGAGCACTTGAGTCCATGAAGCTTCGTTTGAATCACGTAAACCAAGTGAAGCTGACATTGATAAGCCACTTGCCCAAATAGCCTAGAACAATTTATAATATATTAATCATGTTCAAACGAATTTTATCTCAGTTCGCTTCTTAATTTATATGATTAATTTTTATTTATTTCAAACCAATAAGATAAAAGTAGTATCAGATTGTGCAATGCATATGTGATAGGCCAATCTAGGATTCCGACCATTTAAAAATCCGAGTTTGGATTAGGCCAATCTGAAATCTTAGTTTAGCCTGACTTGTTTCATGGTCAATCGTAGATTCTAGAATGGCCTAGTCCAATCTTGGAAGTGACTTGAAAGCATCAGGCCAATATAAGTTTGGTCTAGTCCATTCTAGGACTCATTTTTCAGAGAATTATTGATAAAAGATAAGCAAAGAATTTGTTGGTGAGTTTCACTTTTGTATCGCACAAATTCGTTTGTTTATAGTAGATTCTTTTAGATGAGAGATCGATGAGTACTACATTAAAATTATATTTTGAGGCGTTATCAAAGTGTGTATTATTGAGGTAAATGAGAATATTAAATCACCCAGTGTGTTTGTAAAAGAAATTCATTTTGTTGCTCGACATATTCTCATAAAAAAGATTCTTTTTCTTAAGAAATATGTAATCACAACAAAAAATGTAGTGTCTATTCATTACATATTTGTGTAGATTGGTTTTTACTATGTTCTGCTATTGACTTCATGAAGATCAGCTGTAATTGTAGTTACTAAATGTTTTATCTTAGTTTGGCCTAGACGAATCTTAAATTGGCCTGAAGAAATAAAAAATCTTAGAATAGACTACGCCAAACTAAGATTTCAGATTGGTCTACAATTTATAAACATATATCATATATTTTCATACGAAACTCTCTGTGAACAATTCACAACACAAAAGTTTTTGTTCAGATGGATAACACCTGAATTGAAAAAGACAAATACATTTTTTATAGTTAGTTAAAGAATAAATATTTCTCAATTATGAATATTTGATTGGCGACGTATAACATTTACTTATGGGTAGTCTCCAGAGCTATATTATGTATTCAATCAAAAATGAAATTGTCTTTTATCTTCACTGTAAGAATAAAAATTAGAAATGGAAATTCATCTCTATCCGGTATACTACTATAATTCACTTAACAGCATAAAATTACAACAAAAAGAATAATTTATGCATGACGCTTTAATTCAGTTGAGAAGTAGTATTTCAGAGTGTAGAACATGATATTCATTAACAGCCTACTTTATATCGTGGATAGTCATATAATGTTTTATTTCATGTCGCCATATTATCTCAATATTTCTCTGTCTTTCAAAACTCGATGAACGCTTGTATTTCTTATCATCACGTTCACAAGTACTTAATACAAGCTTAGTATTGAGTCATTTATTATGTCGATATAAGATAATTCAAAATATTCTGCAAGTGTGCCTGTTTCACCTTGAATGATTTTAGACATAATGATTATTGCCTTTTAATTATTCACAGATTCGATCATTTATTCAATACTGTAAATATGAGGATTGCCTTATAGTAACTATAGCGAACTGGTTCATTTTCAAAAGAGATACTTTTTGTTCTTGTGAGATTTTGGTAGAAACCTTTTATGTAATGCATAGCTACGTAAAGTTGCTCACAGCTATTTAATCTCTACTGTAGCTATTTAAAATGCGGTGTATCTATTTAAACTGCAACTCATTAAATATAGCACGAAAGCTATTTATATTGTTATAGTACTGTTATATATTTGGTGACTATATTGAGCGTATAATGGTTAGCTGAAGTTCAAAAGATATTTTCGAATGTGGGCAACAGTTTAAAGTTCAATTTTGAGATGCACGTGACTTTAATTTTTTAAATTATGAGAGTTTTCATAGTATTTATGTACTATTTGAATTTGAAGAGTTTTGTGTGTGTAAGGTTTTCAAACAGTTCTTCCTTGTTATGCTATATTTAACATTGAATAAAGATTTGAACGCTTTACAATATTTCCTACAGCACTGTGAACATGTTTATAATTGGTTTTCTGAATCAGCTTCTTGAAAGATAAAAGAATGCATGGGAACGGCTGCTGCTTTATTTATGATCGATGAAAAGATCCGCTTGCATATTTCTGAAATAGGGAACCTTTTTTAATAAGCCTTTTATTAAATCGTATAACCTTGAAAGAACGATATATATATATATATATGCAATTCGTATTCGTACTTAGTTCAACAGAAAATTTTGACGTAAAAAAAAAGCTAGGCAGTGATGTATCGATAATTATGGTTTATGTTGACTGTCAACTTCAGAGCATGGAAGTAAAATTAAACTTATGGAAGGTGATATTGGATTGAACCCTAGTGATGAGTTTTCGTCAAAAACGTTTTGCAATTGGTGTTGGCAGAAACATTTCTAAAGCGTCATCGTCTGAAATTGTTTTTTTTTATTTAATCGTGATTCAAAGCGGATTCCGTCGACGGATTTCAAATTTGATTTAAGAATATGTTTCCATTTAAGAATTATAGCCATTGAGAATTTTGCGAAATGCCGCAGAAACTGTGGCAAAAATTCAAAATGTTGTAAGGTAGCGATAATTCAAAATTTGCTCAAAGTTTGAATTGCCACTACCTTAACTCAAATGAGACCATACTTTTAGATGAGATTTAAAATCTGTCGATAGAATCCACTGTAAATTATGATTAAAATCAAATTCTACTACAATAAAAAGAATATGACTGGGGTAGTGGAAATAAAACATATCCAGATACAACGACTATAGAACGTTTCGATAAAATTTCATCACTTGGGTCCAATATCACCTTCCATAAATTTTATCTTGGCCCCATGGTTCGAAGGCGAGAGTTAGCATAAATTAAAGTCTTTATCAACCAACGAAGGCATGATATTGAAACTTTTCTCAGTATCGTATATCCTATTCTGTTAAAATCGCCAGAACAGAAAGAGACACATGTCTTATTTTTGCGCAGGTTATAAAACTTAAGGTAATCTAATATCAAGAAAAAAACGGAGAGAAAGTAAATAAGTGCTCACTATAATCACTATTTAGAAATTCTCCCGTAATATCTTTTTTCAATGTGCAGTTTTCACGGTTTTGATAAGCTTGAACACTAAACTCTTGCTCTCAAGAAAAAAAAGCAGGAGCAGGATTGGGAAAAAAGGACGAGCAAGATTGGGGAAGAAGCTGAGTAATTGTCTTAATTAACATTGTCAATAATGTAGTATTTTGAGGCTTTTAATATTTCTATGCAGTAATTTTCGATCTGAAAATTCGCACTGTTAACAGATTTGCCAAGCTATGCTTTTCCTATGATCTTGTAGTTTTATCGATGATTCTTCGTCAACCTCAGTGTATTATTTTAAAGATTTCTTCACCTTTGTGTGATAGCTTTTTAATGCTCAGTACTAAAGATTTGTAACTATTTAAAGAAACTAGCTTTCGGACGAGAAATTTCATCAATGACTGGTAATCTTAAAGAAATCTTTAACTGCCTTGAAAATTTCAGGGACGGAAGTTTTAATATGCCCTCAAAGTAGTTGGCATAAAATTGTTAGATAAACTAAAGTGTACATCAATATGGATTAAATAGCTGTGACACTTTAAATAGCTATAGACAGTTTTAAATAGTTGTATGATTAATTAAAAAGTATCTCTTTTGAGAAGCTACGTAGCGAACTACCACGAGAATCTGACCAATTGACTTGTATAATTAAAATCAAACTACTTTCGTTTTTATGCTATGTTTATATATTACTATAAAAATTAATTATGCTGTATTTCAAATCAGAACAAGTAGACACAAAGTAATAAGAATAATAATAATAAAAATAAAAATAAAAATAAGACAGGAATATTTTCAATTTCAAGTGTTTTTATCTAAAATATTGGCATGCCGAGCATAAAATCTCCAATAAAGTCAATTACACGCATTTATGACCGTATTATCATTTATTACGGTGAACTATGATATATATATATATATATATATGGGATAAGCAGAAATTTAATTCAGTATAGTTAATGATCATTTGAAAGAAAGAACATTTGAGGAATCGTACTTTCAAAAAAAAAAACAATAAGGAATATAATAGCAGCAGGACAATGAGAAAGAAAACATGAAGAAATATCTATATAAGAAACAATAATGTTGCACATAGAAACGAAACTTCACGAGACGACTCATAGACCATTGCAAGTTATATTATTGTTCTTTTTATTGAATTATAAGTCGAATTTTCTTGCAACGAAACATGTTTTATAAAGTGAAATGATCGTTTTTATGTTTCAAATCATTTCTTTTATTTATCTAGTACGTCATTTAACATCAGCTTATCACGAATAGTACTAAAATGCTTATCTCTACTTGATCTGTTTATAGCCAAATGAATAGTCTCAATGTAAGTTATCTGTGCTGAAATAAATAAAAATAACTTGAAATAGATTTGATACTTTTCTTTCAATTAGTTCCATTTTATCGACAACGGTTTAAATCTCCGATCAGTATTCCGTAGCTTCCAAATTGCGACCGAAAATTAACCCAATTAAGAAAAAAAACGGTCGCAATTTGGAACGAAGAATTTTACGGTGATCTCATCTTTTATTCGATTCCAAATTGCGACCACTTTTTTCTTAGTTGGCTTAATTTTCGGTCGCAATTCGACCATAGCCCAGTATTCAGGCAACATTATTGTTATGTAGCAATCTGTTCATTTAACCTGGAAATAAGTCCTTTTATGACTAACTTCACCTGTGAATCATAAATCAGCCTAATAAATTAACAACTGTTGACAGAATATATTCATATTTCGATTACATTCTTCATAATATAGCTTTTTTTCAGTGCATTTATAAGCATAATGTTCGTGTTGCTCCTGCTGACTAACAAGCTCTCTCTTCCTATATATATATATGTATAATACATGAAATCATAATTATCAACGTCCCCATGCAATAAAACAAAAATAATAATAATGTTAAAAAAAGAGAAATAAATTAAAATAAAGAAACTTGTAGTTGATCTTATATTATTTTTGCTTACTGTTTGAATTTTGAATATAGCTTAATAGTGATGATAATAACTGTTTATAGTCACAAAATAGTTAGATTATGCTTTGCTCTAATTCATTGCTAGTATTAGAACTGAAAACATGTGCATTTATCGATATTGATTAAAAACTTCTTCATTCCATTGAAAAGGATTTTTTTTCCTTCTTTTAAGAATACATATTGACTTACCTTGAAACCTGTTTCTTCAACAATTTTTGCACTTAGAGCACTATGAGCCTCCATAATAAACTCAAGTTGAGGTGATAGAAGCATTCGTTTTAATTCAGCACATCGATTATTGGAACTTCCTTTTTGCATAATTGAAGTTTTCGTTGAAAAATTTCGTCCGCCATGTGTCAATATGCACAAAGCAACTTTCTTCAACATCATTGCTTATATTGATACAATAAATGGCAGCACAGTGGTAAATTATGTCTCTCTTTTCTCTCTCGACTTTTTTTTTCTTCGTCCTTTACAGTTAGAAAGCGGATAAATGCATACAGATTGTTGTTCTGTTACTATATACTAAAGCAAACAGCAATAAAAATAAGTATTATCTTTCTTTTTCTTTCTTTTCTCGCTATCATGCCAATAAATGTTCTTGGACTGTTCGGTCAATGGTCATGAAGGCAGCATAGTTGTTGTTTCATCTATACAGAGACTTATTTCTCGAAATGACGGTCGATCTAAACTTGACCATGAAAGACAACGTTCGATTAAAGCATAAAGACGATCGTTGCATAGATTTGGACGTGGAAAATACGTTGAAAAAAAAAGAACAGATGGCTCGATACTATTTTGTTTTGAGGTTGGCCATAAATCATGAAAGAATTGCAAAACTTCATCATCATTTAAATCATTATATGGGACACAAGCACCCCAATGGAATAGTTCAAATATAAGAGCACCAAACATATATGTATTTGTTCCGATAGACCAAATTTCATCCTTCAAAGATAAATATCAAAATAAAAAACATAATAAATACTTTTTTTTATAGAACAAGAAATATTTACTCCTGTAACAATATCACCAGGTAACCATCGAATCGGCATTTGTTGAACATATCTCGATACATAACGATCGTCTTGTTTCGCATAATCAGATAATTTTATGATGTTATTATCAAATAGAAGACAATTTGGCAATGTTAAATCACGTAAAATTATATTTAATGATTCAAGATGAATTAGAGCTGAAACAATTTCATAGAGATATTCCATAAGAATTCTATTCACATGAGAAAAAAAACAGAATCAAAATAACGTCAGCTGATTTATGTTTTCTTTTTCCTTACGTTAAATTATTTTCATTTTCAGTCATCATCGTTTGACAATATTCTAATAAATTCACTCGACTATATTCACTGACTAGAAGACATCGTTCAGGCGATACATAAACATAACCAAGACAAGAAACTATATTTTTATGATCGACTAATTTCGATAAATTGAAAAATCTAAATAAAAAAAGTTATCTTTATTAATTGAAACAAAATTCTGTTTATAGTACTCATTATTTTCATGTTCATATAGTATAACAGATAATTTATTTTGACCATATTCGCTATAAAAACACTTAATAAATACATTCGACAAAATAGTTATTATAAAATTTAAAACGAAAAGTTTTTCTTTTTCAAGCTACCTGACGATTATTTTGAATCCCAAGATTCTGCATGATTACTATTTCATTTGAATCTAATTCAGATAAATGATCATAGATAGAATGAAAATTGAACCAGGAGTATCGTTGTACTCGAGACTATATCAAAATAGAGTAAAATCAAATAAAGCAAAAGTTCTTATTTTACTTGTCGATGTGACGTCAGTGTACGTATTGTTGCTTTTGCACTTTCATTAACAATTTTTTCTGAATTAATAAGCCGTAAACAATCTGATGTTAATTTATCGTCGTTATCTAGCAGTCGATACAAGTGAATTTTTGTTTTCTATTTATAAATTAATATTAATTTTTATATATTTACTTTCGGGATTCGAATATAAATCTAATTGAGAATGACTAGAAATAAGTAAGATTATTATTATTATTATTATTATTATCAGTATGAACAAAAATTGTCATACTTATGAGTTGTTTCATCGTTCGTTGAGCGCGTTATGGATAAAGTGGAACCGTGATCGTTTTCTTCAGTGATTATTCTTTCAAACAAAGAAATTAATTTAACAAAATGATTTCTTGTTGTTTTTTAAAGTTCAACTTACTCAATATTATGTAATCTTTTCTCTCTAAACATACATGAAATAAGTAAAAACATTAAGAGTAGAGCACAAATGATTAAGATAAAAATCAACAAATATGATAATCTATGTTGAACTATTGATGCAAATTTAATAATAATAAAATGATTATGTTTTTTTTTGTTTTAAATTTACTTACGTATAATTTCATTTGATATAGAAGTAATTGCTAATAATTCTAATCGACGTAGATTGGCTTCAATATAAATTGATGATGGTATAATATCTTGATCGTCATATTCATTTCGATTATTAAAGGTTACTTCACTAAGTGCTAAACCTTCTTTTGTATCAATTTGTATAATTACAAATTGACCTTTCGTCTGTGATACAGGGAGTATAAGATGTATTACTGTTATATTATCACGATATTGATTGCTATTGATTGAAATTGAATGAAAACGATTTGTCCAAAGATTATTATTATTTGATTTAACTATTTCTGATATTCCAACATTGATCTTTAATGAACAAGTTGATGATAATAATGAAGAACATTTTAAGTCAAGATTTATTGATTGAAATTCTCTTATTGAATCAAAAGCAAAAAGAATTAAAATTGGTTCTGACGATGGAGACCAATGAATAAATTGATATGTATCTGCATCAGTTAACATACCTAAACCACCTTAAATAACCAATCAAACAACACACACACACACACACACACACGTTCAATTAATTCAGTATTTTTCTCTCTCGAATACTTTTACCTCGAGCAGTTGTATTTGTAATCAAACCATCATATTTTAAATCAGTATTAATAATTGATCGCTGAGGAAAGCGCGTCGAAATGAGACCATCTAAATATAATATTGATTAGTATTTTCGATTAAAAATTTTGTTTTTCTTTATATGATAATTACTTTGAGATAGGCAACCATAGACTTGAATGACTGTACATATTGATACAGATGATGTTACGAAAATAATTCGAAGTTGCCGTGCGATAATGTATGGAAGAAATGTACGTGTTTCATTTGAATTAGCATTGCCATTAAAAAATAAGCGACGTCTTTCGATAAACAACTGAAATAAAAAACAACAGCAATTCTTTGTTTTTAGCTCTTTTTTTTTATTCAAAATACTTTTCGTTGATGACGTTTTCCATAAGCATGCCAAGGCCCATCTTGTGTTCGTCGATATTCAATAAAATATGAATCTATTTTCTAAATAGATATCGAATTTAATGATTGAATTTAAACAAGGTCACAAAAAGAAAATGATTATACTGTTTTTCTTCCTTGATCTTGATTTAAATTTTGAATAAATATACCAGTCAATTGTGTTAATGATGGCAAATCGATTTCTATAATAGGAGCTAATGTTTGTTCATCGATATATTTTGCGCACGATGAACAGTAAGTTGAAGGTTTCTGTTGTTGTCTGTTAAGACGAATTCGATCATTGCATATATTGCAACTAACTATAAATAGAACATATATGCATGAGAAAATCTACAAATTATGGCTTATAAATGAAATGGACTTATTCTCAAAAGAAGACTTTTTAAATCAAATGCCAAAAACAAGTTGTAAATTTATGAATGTAAAATAATCTATAAAAGTGCCATGAATACTTGTTTTAGGCTGTTCTTCAAAAGCAAAATGGACTTCTGATTAGTAGTTTATTTTACCTAAGAAGGGCAATAGGAATAGCAGAAAACGAGTAATGCAGCTCATCGATGTCGGTCACTGTCGAATAAATCACCTATGCATGAAAATATTCTCTTCGCATAATATGAAAGTGTGAAATAGAAAAAAAAAGAAAGAAACAACAAACTACCACCTGTCTGTCAATCTTTATTCATAGATGCTCATGGTCTATTTACTGTGGCATTGAACCTTGTTATTTCATCATCGTATCAAATTGATATTAATTCCAAATGTTCTTTCTTTCTTTCTCTTACAATAATGGTCATTATGATTTCATCATTTCTTGTCTTCACTCTAAGGAAATTCATAATTAAATTGATTTTATTTCAATTACTCATACGTAAACATCTGACCTTCATTCGATATTTTATTCGTTGATAATGTATACCAGCATTGACATACGACAACACAATAATTACTCAAGGGGACTACAAGCAATTATAACTATTTTAATGTTCACGTACACAACCGTTTGTAAGAAGGAATATCATCATTAAGGTTTTCAAATGCATCAACACTAAACATGGACAGAAAGGCAAAAAAAAAACGAGAAGAACTCAGAGGTAGACATACAAGGCTAATCAATTGTCAATTATACGAGAATATTGACAGTAAAAAGAAAAAAAAAGATACAAGAGCAAAGAGACAATTAAAAGAAATTGTCAGAACATTCATCAGTATATGTATGTGAATATGGAGGCCAACGAGAAGACATTGAAAAAGCTGGAGATGTTTTTAGAATATTTTTATACTAATAAAAGAAAATAGTTGAATGCTCTATTGAATCATATTTGTCTTACTCCTTTATCTAATAATTCACGTTCAATCATTGCTGGTCCAGGTCCAGATAATGCTAAACGCTTATCACGATATCTTGGCGCTATGGTCACACCTCGAATTCCACATAAATCTCTTTTCATTCCTTCATTGTTAGTCATCATTGGATACATAGCTGGTCCGGGCATAGTCATTCCTCGTAATTTATTGTTTTTTTCTTCTGCATCCACTAGAAGTATACACGAGTTTAAAATCATTTGATCAACAATCAATAGATACATGTCATATTGAATCGATGATGAATTGTAGAAACTGGAGCATTGGGTAAGCGAGAGTCGTGTGTTCGAGTGCCTATCGTTGTCCAAAATGGTTTTATATCTGGAATTGTTTTTCTCTTTTGAGATAATATCATATCATTATTATCTATATGCTGTTCGCGTTTTAATTTAGGACCAATTAATGGACGTATAACAATTCGAGGTTGTCGAGTATAAATATATTCTTCGCCCATTTGATGATAATCTTTATAATGTTGATAACTTGTTGGACCAGGTCCTAACAGGTTGAACTATTATATTTATTTCACGATAATATTAGTTATATCGTAGGTTTTACCTCGTTGCATTATAGATAATATTTTTTTTGGCAGAATTATTTTATGTGGAATAAACGATATGGGTAATCTTGTTTTATCATTACCTACTCTTGTTAAATGACTTAAATCAGTATTTGTTGCAATTTTTGAATTTAATTTAATTTGTTCACTTTTCTCAGCAATATTTCGTTGTTTCTTTTGATATTGTGGTGTTATAAATGGTTGATCATTTTTACCGCTAACACTTATAGCTGGTGCCCAGAGAAGACGAGGATCACGAGCACGATTTTCTGAACTGCTATTTCCTGGTGGAATTCCAATCGTTGATGGAAGAAGTATCTTTCCAAAAGATGCATTTAGTTCTTTAATTTTTACATTGAGTTTATCTTTTATATGATTTGATTTTGTATGAAGTGTTAAATCAGACTTTGTCTCAGCTAGATTTTTATCAACCATTGATCGATCATTTCTTTTATTAGCCATATTCATCATTTAATATAGACAAAGTAAGTTTGTCGTTGAAAATATATTATGTATGGCGCGAATAAGCAACTCGCTTTTTTTCTTCTTCTGTTATATAATAGATACAAGAATGATATATACGTATATATGTCCAATTATTAGAATCAGCGCTGTTTTCGAATTCATTTCAGTCAAATCAATGGAATTAAAAAAAGAAAATGAAATTTTTCAAAAATCTTCTCATAAGTTCATGAAATGAAAGGGAATTCGTTCTTTGATGGAATTAAAATAAATTTATGATTAACTTTTTTATTCAATCTTGAATATTTGAAGTGAAGAAATATAATTCGTCTTTATAACACTAGATGGGCTATAGTAATCTTTAAGATGAGAAAAAAAACTTACATAATCATCATTGTAATTGGAAAAAATGTACGTAAGTTTTTCATGAATGATAGACAAATTTTCAATATTTTTTTTTCTCATTGGAAAATTGTTGATCATTTTTGCTTTCCATTGACAAGATTTACTTCATTACGTATTTCAAACATAAACTGTTTTGAATTCATCCTCATAATACCAATAAGATCATCGAATATATGCGATGGAAAGAAGTGAACCTAAAAATCTATTTATATGATTCTATAGTAATTAGTATAAAATATTCAATTTCCCTATGCAAGTAAATGATCGTAATGCAATTTCTTTTAAGCATGAATTTTTAAAATCTGTTATGTATCAATATAATTTCAGAAATAACAAAACGGTTTATATCTGTATTTATATTAGCTTCTAATTTCTTAGAAAATCTTTATCAAAAGAATAGAATTAATAGTTGATATTAAATTATCTTTTTTCCTGTATATCTGTGTCCTGATGATTTTTATTTTCAACAAAGAAAACAACAAGACAAAGAAGAAGTTAATGGAAATGACACAGATATATAACGAGAAAAAGAATGACACATTCAGCTGCACACAATCTAACACGAGCACGCAAGAAAGGACAAATCAAGAGAAAAACAGACAGACAAACAAACAAATTGTGATACATTCTTTATTTATGTTTTATTTTCAATATCAATTGAAATAAGGTTTCTAACCTTGAATTTCTCAGAGAAAAGAAATCTATGTATGATATTTGCCTTAGAGAATATTTAATTGTTGTTGTTGTTCGTGTTTATATAGTATCGAAATGAACAGGAAAAAAACGAAGTCAGGAAAAGAGACAGATACAACACATAAGTAAATAGAAGGAAGAGTTGGAACATAGAATTATAGATTCATATGCTTCAAAACGCATAAACAAGTTGTGTTGACAAGAAAGAAAAAAACAAAAAGAAATCGTTACAATAGGCAAGACGAGCAAACAAAAACAAGTAGAATTAAGTGTTTTGTTTTTAGTATTTTCGAAAAGTGAGACCAGAATATTAATGAGTTTCGACTAGAAAAGTAAAAAAATGCATCATAAAAGAAAATAAAAAGAAATAAATATATTTACTATAAGTTGTTACATCGATTTCATCGGGCATTTCAGTAATTTGTACTTCAAAACGTTTTTGAACTTCATTAAGAACTGCTGCATCACTTTCATCGGCTACATACGTAATTGCTAAACCTTTTGTACCAAAACGACCAGCACGAGCAACCTGAAATACAAGAATATTGAAGAAAACACAAACGAATAAAATTTCTGGACATACTCGATGAAGATAAGTATCAGTATCTTCGGGCATATCATAATTAAATACAATATTAACACGTTCAATATCCATACCACGTCCAAATAAATTCGTTGCAACAAGAATACGTGTTTGGAATTCTTTAAATTCTTTATAACATTTCAAACTACAAAGAAGAATTTTTTTCGAATTGAATTTTATTTATTTTTGATTTTAATTAATTATTAAACAAACCGTTCTTCTTGAGGCATTCCACGATGTATTTGAACAGCAGGAAAATTTTGTTCAGTTAATAATTTGCACAATGCTGTACAACGTGGTACCGATTTAACAAAAATAACTACTTGATTAAATTCCAATTTATCCAATAAATCGATTAATTTACGATTCTTTTCATTTTCACGTAATTTAACATAATGTTGACGAAGACCCTTTATTAAAATACAGTTAAATTATTTGGATTTTTGTATCATATGATGATTTGGAAAGAATATTTATCGAAAGTATTAAATCAATGGCAATCTTATTGAATATTTGATTTTGACTTAACGAAACCTTTTATTAATATATATATATATATATATGCATGGTTGATCAATCCCTATATTTGGGATATTCAAGGATCTTCTTTAAATCATATTCGTTCACATAAATCTATATATATATATATACATTCCAGAATATATTTATCACATAAACAAGGATTGTTTTTGATCGTATGACGTTATCAGCATGTTCTATCAAATTTCTCTGAACCATATTCCCACGAACAATATTTCATGTATATATATATATATATATATAATTATTATTCATTTGAAGCTGACTGGATTCGTATGAACATTTATATAGTTTAAATAGATGGATGGAACTCTTTTAACTTTTCAATACTACATATCTTAAAAGATGAAATCCACCTTTATCATTCCGAAAATAAACGAATCATTATAAAACATCGCAGGAATGAAATAATAGTACTATATCAGATTAGACTCAATAAGGTAATCAATAAATAAAGTTTTAAATTCTTAAGAAAAATGAAAGTTTTGTTCTTTTCCTAGTAAAAAAAAGCATTTCTTACATGGAGTGTTAATTTTGTTTCATCATCAATATAAATTTCCATTGGCTAGATAAGTAAAATGAATATGATTTCTTATCAATACATAGATTTCGTTGTTAAACTTACATCTTGCATAAATTTTTTACACACCGGTCTAATATCCTTATTTAATGTTGCGCTAAACATTAAAACTTGCTTTTCGTGTGGTGTCATTTTAAATATTTCTTGAACATCACGACGCATATCTATTTTAAAAAATTGAGTAAAATTTAAAAAATCAAAAAAACTAATATCTATATCAAAATTTTGTTACCAAGTGATTCAAGTACTTTATCGCATTCATCAATAATAAAATGTTTTACATGACGTAGATTGAGTACTTTACTTTTAGCTAATGCTAAAATACGACCAGGTGTTCCAACAACAATATGTGGACAGTTCATTTTCAAAATATCTTCATCATTTTTTGCTGGTACACCACCAAAAAATACAGCTACTTTAACCGATGACATATATTTGCAAAAACGTTCATATTCACGACTTATTTGAAAAGCTAATTCACGTGCATGACAAAGAACAATTACCGATACCTGAAATAATTGTTATTTTTGTTTTTCAATTATTTAATTCTATGTTTATTTTTTTACTTGTCCATCAACAGGTTCAAGTTGTTGAAGTGTAGCAAGAACAAAAACAGCTGTTTTACCCATACCCGATTTGGCTTGACATACAATATCTGTACCAAGAATAGCCTGTGGAATAGATTCATGTTGAACTATAGAAATAAATATATAGATTATGCTTTTTATTTTGAATTTTTTCTATGTCGATTAATAAACCTTCCGATGGATGTTCGAAACCACAATCCATTATTGCACGAAGCAATTCAGGTTTAAGAAGAAAATCCTTAAAACCGCTAGCATGTATTGATACATATGAACCTCGAATGGTTCCACTTTTTGTACCAGTTGTACCACCATTTTGTGCATTGGTTGTTCCGCTATTACCATGTGATGTTCCACTTTTTTCCGTTTGTTGTGGTGCATCATCAGTTTCATCATAATCAAGAAGTTCTTGTTCTTCTGTCATTATTTACTTTATTTAATCTGAAATTGAATATTAGTTGGCTAAACATCTCGACTTTTATCTAGAAGTAAAGAAAAAAACATCAATAGATGTAATTCAAATATTCGCATATGAATATATATATATAAATATATATATATTGGTTTTTTCTTTCTCTTAAATAAAGATTATAGAAAAAAAAACAAATAAGCAACAAGGACAAAAGAAGAAAGAAAAAAACGGAGGAAAACATCATCATTCGTGTATTATCATTGAGAAAAAAAAGAAATTCATGTACACAAACAGAAAAAAAGGAGAATATATTTATATTCACTGTTATTTTCTTATACATATGAATGCATCAAGCATATTTCTTTGTAAAAGAAAAAAAAATGCTTTTGCCTAAAAACAGATAGATTACACACACACACACACAAATGCATTAATATTAATTATAGAAAAGAAATACGAAGAAAAGAAGACTGTGTGTTGTTCTTAATTTACAAAAAACAAAAGGGAAAGGATTTGAATCGAAATATCAGTTCTGATCTCACAGACAGATCTTTGGAATGCGTGTGGAGAACAAAAGACAGGGATTCATATTATCGAATAGGACGAAAAAAATGAAATTGAGAAATAATTAATTTACAGATAGAAAGAAACAGAAAAAATTTCTGTTTTGCGACGAATATGGATAAGAGCTAGACTAATCAGATAGAAACACAGACAACAAAGCTTTTTACATAGAAGAAAAGAAAATGCATCAGCTTTTTTCTTGTTTCTCTTAGAAATGAGAAATTGAATAGATTCGATTTTCTGTTATAAAACTTTCTTTCGTTATTTTATGAGGCTGTAGCAATCGTTTGTTGTTGAGGCGTAACCGGTGGTGTATGTGGTTCTTGTTGTCTTTCACCCATGACTGGATTATTTGATGAAGATAAATTACTAGGATTGATTGTTGAACCATTCCAGGACGAATTTATCGATGTTGTCGGAGGATTTGATATTGCTGTTGGAGCAGGTGTGGAAGGATTCTACACAAAATAAATAATTCAATTGATTTTGAAATATAGGGTCCATTATATCATGATGTATAGAAAATACAAGATTTACATGCATGAAAAATATGAATCTCTATTGAATACCTTTACTATGAAAAATCCTAAACAATGCATTAAACAGTTCATCTGATTTCTTTCATTTGTATGTTTAAAATTAGACATCTATTGAAACTTGATACGTCTAACAATAATATCTTACAAATTTCATAGAAAAATACTGCATACATTCAGTTTTAATGGATGATTGATATTACACATGTTATTAAATGGCATATCATATAAACGTTTAATACAACTTGCTGAAATATCTATATCATTTTCAATCTTGAAAGCTTCTATCTATGACAACTAATTGGAGCTAATCGTTTGGAAAATCTATCGATAGTTGAGTATACCTTTCAACCATATGCAAAATGAAGATAATAATCTGTGATATAGGTCTTTTATGTCATATTAGGATTTCTTGTTCTAAGCATTACGCTCACTCTTAGTTTCAATCGAAAACTTATCTATAGAATAGTGACTTTCATTTTAGAATGGAAACTATGAAAACAAAGTCGAAAACATGAATTTAGATATTTACTAATAGATTCTATGATATATTACTATCAAAACGTAAGTCTACTCTAAACTTCTTAAGAAATATATTTTTAAGAACACTTCTCAAAATTCAGTGCAGCCATTACAACTGTAATCATCTGTTTTTGTCGTAAAAGTATATTGACTATAAGTAGTAAATGACAAACCGAAAGATATGTTGCTAAATTCTTCGTTCACGATAAAGAGCATCTTAACATCGTCTGATATTAGAATCTTGCTACAATTCCTTTAAGCAACTCTTTTAAATAAAAGAATGACGAACAAAGATTATAAGTAAGGACATTATTCGTTCAATCAAACCTGATTATGATTTGTCGATGATGGTGTTGGTGGAGAGTTGGAAGAATTATTCATTAGCATTGATGCATTCCCTGATACTGAAATATTGGATGTTGTTGAATTTCGTTTTCCTCCACTTGATAAATCTCCATTGATTGGAGTCGATGGCCGTGGAAACATATTTGAATTTGGTGTCGGTGGACCGCCAGTAGAAAACATCGATGGCAATGGCTGTGGTTGTTGTTGTGGTGATCCAGGAAATGATATTTGTTCTCGTTTTATTTGATTTGTATGTACAAGTGGTGAATTAGATATAAATTGTTGTTGTTTTTGATGAAGTATTGATTGAAGATTTGGATTTTGTTGTTGTTGTTGTTGTTGTGAATGGAATCCTGGTAACATTTGATGAGTTGGTGAAAGATATCGAGTTGGATGATGACTAGATGGTGGCACATTTGGATCATACTGAGTATTTTCTAATCGAGTTATATAGCGTTCATCTTCATCATCCATTTCACCACCCATTAATGATGGTTCGCCAACAATCATTACATCCTACACAATAAAATAAGTTAAGATCTTATTCATACGAACAACTGACTTAATATTTACCCCAGGCATACTATTCATATTCGGAGTTACCGCTCCTTGTGCTGTTTGAGAAAAATTTGTATTAGCTGGTGAGCGTTTTTTTGTTGGCGTTGACATTGTACAATTATTTATATTAGTATCTTTATTTATTGGCATATTATTTGGATTATTATTATTATTTCCTGGTGTATTAGCATTGTTGGCTGTTGCGGCTGATTTTCTTTTCCGTCGAGGTTTTGCTGGTGGTCGAGTGTCTGAAATAAGAATAAAAGACAAAACATTTTTATCACCATCGACTTTTTTGAGTATAGGATAACAAAATATTGTGTTCAGCGAAGTAATTAAGTGAAAGCGTGTATTTTTGAATACCTGATACTAGAACTGTTTGACATGGTACTGTTGTTTGAAATGAAGGACTCAGAGGAAATTCTGAATAAAGTTAAAATATAATTATTTCATTTTCATTTTTATTGCTTTCTTTCATAGAAAAACATTTATCTTTGATTAGCAATCAAAGATAAAGATAAAAACTCGTTTTAATATTTACCTGAACAGGTTTTTGACCAACGTTGATGTAAAATTGTTTTCATACAATCACGTGGTGAAAATGTTGTTGTTTTATGGCGTGACATTAATTCCTGCATAGGCTCGAGAATTTCACATAGCTAAAATCAGAGATACAGAAAAAAAATTAAAAGAACAACAACATAAATAGGTTTATACTCGAAGAAAATTTAACATAACAGATGTTAATCCACTTCGTGTTAAATTTTTTGATAATTGATCAAGATAACTTGGATTATCCGTCTAAAAAGAATCAAACATGATTACACTTTCAAAAGTGATCAAAAAAATTGAAATATCATTCTATACCGAATAGTTACTGATTCATAGAATCAATTTAATATGAGAAATTCTTTTTCATTACTTTTCTGTACAACTAAACTACAGCATCATCGTTGGTTAGAAAAAATTGAGATAGATCTTTAACTGTTTTACATTCACTGAGCTACTTCACACAGAACAATTAATCGTCAAATATGACGCTGTTCGTGCAAGACACACAGTAAAAATTTCTATTCCGAAAAACTTCATTCTTTCGACTATAGACTATAAAACAATACTTCAAAAATGTATTTAACTGTTATTTGTTTTTCTTCCCTGTTATTCTAATTATACTCTTACCGGTATAGCAACAATACTTCGTGGTATTAGTTCACGAAATTGTTTTATTGCGAAGTGCCAAGATTTTATACGCATTAAATCATCGAATGTATATTCAAGTATGAGATGTCCTTCCGTACAAACCTTGAAAAATGAAAATTTCAAGTTATACCTTAATTTTAGGTTGTAATGTTTGTTCATACTTTAATGTGTGGTGGCTTTCCAAAGCAAGTTACCATTGATGCTTGTTCACAATCCAATGATAATGTTGGATTATGAAAGATTTCTTTAGTTTGTTTTAATTGGAAATACACTTCATTGACACCACCATCAAATAATGTACGAAAAAAACGTGGAATCAAAATACGACTGATACCTTTTATTAAAAAAAAACAAACATTAATCTCACTTATAGATAAAACAAGAACACTACATACTAAATCGCTTCGGTCCATCTTCTAGACAAATGGAGATTGTTAGCGTAGCATCTTCTTCAAAAAATTCATTTACAAATGCATCCCACCATAGACTATCGCATTCCTAAATGAAAAACTTCTTACATTCGTTGTTTATAGAAATCATGATTTTTTTACTTCTGTTCTCATAGATAAACGTTTATTTAAATCGTGCAGCCGATATTCAGGTGACGGAGGAGGAGGTAATGATGGCCTAATTGAAAAACAAGAGTAGAAGTCGTATTGAAAAATGAAGAGTTTAGTCAATTACCTAAATGATCGCATATGTTGAGGACTATTCAAAAACGAGAAGTTATATAAAATAGTTCGAAAAGAAAAACAAGAAATAAATCTCTTACGAAAAATGTACATCTCGCGGTGGCATGATTGGCATACGACTAGTATTCATTCCAGGATGATGATGAAGTGGAGGTGGTGGATGAATTAAATGACTTGTAGAAGGTGGCATTTGTGACGGTGGTTGCGAACCGGGTGGTGGACCTTGCCAAACTCCACCAGCACCAGACGTGTCAACAAGGCCAGGCTGGAATCCACTTGGATCCACTTTTGCTCTAACCGATTTAACAAAATGAATGAACTGAGACAAGATACGAAGAAAACAAACCGATTTCGAATTTTAGCCACGAGTATACAAATAGAGTCAAGGAACTTAATTTCTCCGTTCTATGTTTCGTCACTGTCGTGAACAGGCACCATTCGAAAAAAGAGAATAGATCTAAATTGACGGAAAAAAATTGATTCAATCATTTATAAAAAAAAAGAATTATTTTTACAAACAAACTCAAGCCGATTTAATCCTGATCATTTTTATACTTATTGATTGATTTAAAAAATATTACTTAATTAATAAAAAGGAATCAATCAATGGAATCAGTCTAAGCAAATCGTTTTTGTTTTCTTCTACATGGCTCGAAGAAATATTAATCTGCACATTTATCGCCATTTTGATCTGATGTCATTCGTCTGTCCTCTCTCTCACCTCTCCTCTATCACTTCTTTCTTTTTTCCTACCAATCAGAAACAAATAATTAACATAATTTTGTTTAATTATTCGATGAATTCTTTATTTAGATTTTCTATTTTTATTAAACTAAATCTAATCATAAGAGATTCTATTCAAAATTATAACAATTATTTTTTTGTGTTTCATTCGAGAGATGTCACTAAGAATGACATAATTCTTTTCATACGTCTGTCTGTTTAGAAGTGAAATTTCATATAAAAAAATAAAATTAAGAAATGGCTGACGAAGGTGATCAAGTAAGTGTGATTCATAAGATGGTTGTCTCATTTAAATTAAAATAATTTTTTATTAAATACAGGCTACGACAACAACGACATCGGTTGAAGAACCACTCGATCTTGTTCGGTTAAGTCTTGATGAAAAAGTTTGTGTTAAAATGCGTAATGAACGTGAATTACGTGGTCGTCTCCATGTAAGAGAAGAATGATTTTCATGAAAATGATGATGGCTGTTTTCTGTATTGATAGGCATTTGATCAACATTTAAATATGATTTTGGGTGATGTTGAAGAAACAATAACAACAATAGAAATCGACGAAGAAACATTTGAACAAATTTATCGAGTAAATTAAATAGGGATTTAATTTAATTCTGTAATTGTGATAATATTTACGTTCTAGCCAACAAAACGGCATATACCAATGTTATTTGTACGTGGCGATGGTGTTATTCTGATTTCACCATTAGCTAAACAGTCATGATTTCAAACATGTTGTTGTCTCGATTTTCATAACTGTTATTATTTGATATGATGATGAAAAAGTGTTTTATTGTTATAAAGAAAAAATTCAGATGTGTGAGACGAATAAAAAAAAGACTAGTCTATTATTTGGTTTTCTTTTCTTTTTTGAAATGTTAGAGATTGAGATACTGCTTCGATTTGAAAATGAACTTTGATTGATTTGTAGATCGATGGTTGAAATTTACTATTTAATGATTGAATTGAAAAGTAGTTATTGCTTTTGACTTTCATATAATAGATATATTATTTGTCTTCAATAATCATTTTTATGGAGAAAAAATGTCATCAATACTTGATTATTTAATGTTGAAACATGATTGATATAACTAATTATATCATCGATGTCATTGTCAGTTCTTTTTGTATTGATTTCCATCTTTTGGATGAAGATAAATACAACGAATAATTTATTCATAGAATGGATACTGCTAATTATTATATGTTACAGTTTTCTAAAATTCTCTACACAACATTAAACACTGAATCGAGTCTCATTCGATTAACTTTGATTACTATCTATTTGAGTGTATACAGTGTCTATCTATTATAGTGGAATGTTATTTGTTGCTGTTAATTGAAAGAATAATTTTTATTCCTTACGTTTAAGATGTGATAGTATTGAAAAGGGTGTGAGTTTAAGCATGGTACATCTGTAGACGTGCATCATACCGACATACCAAAAGATATATATTATTAAATCAAATGAACAAATATTTGAAGTTTTTTTTTATGGTTTTAGAAAAGCTTTACAAGATATACTAGTCTTTCAATCGATTTTCCTGTTTTCTAAATTTCTTAAAATTACATATTTCGTTTTAGCATTCTACATAGTTACATACAGTCGATTTAGTATTAATTCAGATTGCGTAACATTATATTGATCAACATATTTTGCAGAGTTCAGTAACATAGGAGTCAAAATATTCAAATAGATTGTTTTAAAATTCGACTATTATAAAGCAATAAAACTGTCCCATAAAACGCCATGATTGATAATAGCAGTTGATTAGAAAGATTCAAACGCTGATTCAGGCAGATTTTATTTTTCCTGTTCCAAGTCGAATTTGACATACGCCATGGAATGGCATAATCCCTTCCACAACAGTCAGCTCGCCCACCTCAAGTCTATGACAAAAAGAGGATCAATATTAGAAGAAACGTCGACAAATTCAAATTAGAAAAAATCCAAAGAATTATAACGAATAGCAGTAATTCATTAGCAGGTGCACGATTAGTATCTTTGATTAAGAGGAAATATATTACATTATATTGTAATAAAAACTTAGGGTTGTTAAACAATCTTTCAGAGCTCGTTTATTTTCGCTTCATTGATGACATTTGGTGAACGTCGATCGAAGTTCAAAGAATTACTGTTCATTGCATATTTAACAGCGTCATTCGACGAACTTGTTGGAATTTAGTTCCATTTAAGCTCTCTCTCCATCTACAACAGCTACATGTACTATGTTCATAAGTCTATCGTTTTACCGGTGCAAAAAGGAACAATAAGGGAAGAATCGGCGCTCATAATCATTCATCAACCCATTATTGGTGAAAACTTAATGTATGTTGAGTGCTTCTTTTTTCAGTCTAGTTTTTGATAAACAAAAAGACGCTAAAAGAAAGTGTTTGGAAGAAAAAAATATAGATTGAGTCACTTGAGCAACCAGCTGTGCTTCAAAAATATCTAAACATACTGTCTTTCAGAAGATTTCATTATTTAAGATATTACATGGAATGTGTGCATTAGTAATTTTACCTCGTATAATTGTAGTTTTAAAATTTTCATTTTTCTTTAATTTCAGAAAGAAATACAAAAATGATCATGCCAGGGAAAACATGCGAATTGATTATTCATCAACTTTTACCGCCAGTTCGACGTGCTTGCCTTCTTGTACCTGAATTAACACTAAGTATATTAACTTCATCTCATCCTCTTTGGCATATTCCTTATGAAGAAGCAATAGCTAAATTAGATCGATCGGATCCATGGTGGGCTTTTCTTTGGCCAGGTAGTCAAGGGTTAGCTCGGTATATATTTCTCTTACCTTATCTTTTTCTATACTGAAAGTTCTAATTGTTACTAACAGCTATGTATTAGATAATAAGTCATTGATTCGTGGACGTTGCGTATTAGATATCGGATGTGGATGCGGTGCAAGCGCAATAGCAGCCAAAATTGCAGGAGCAACCAATGTGATCGCTAATGATATTGATAAAGGTAGCCAGCTATTCTACAGTTGTAATATTATCAATCATTGTTGTTTATTTCTTGAAGATGCTCTGATTGCCACTCGTCACAATGCTCAATTGAATGATGTTACGATCAATAAGTTTTCTTCATATAATCTTATTCAAAATCCGTCATTGGCTTTCCAAAACAATAAAATTGACTTACTCATAATTGGTGATATGTGTTACGATGATCAACTTGCAAAACAAATATTACATTTGATAATAGCTGCTCATCAACACCATATTCATGTTTTACTTGCTGATCCAGGCCGATACAGTTTCAAATCGATTGTTATGAATCAACTTAAAGATAAAATGAAGCGTGTTTGTGAATATCCAATTATTGATCGTGATTATGTCGAATCTGATTTCGAGACAATACAAATTTGGACAACATAACGTCTGACATTTTTTTGTTTATTACTGTAGGTTTTTATTCTAATAGTGGTCAGATCTTCAAAGAATATCGATAGAAAGAAGAGCAGAAGCATTTAAGTGAAACAATAAACGTATTTAATAATAGTCATATGCGATTCTAAGTGTTATTTTAGTCCTGATCCCACGTACATGTCTATTCATAATCCAGAAAAATTAATTCAAAAGATATAAGCTAATTTTGACAATATCTTTAGTTAATTTCTTTGGCTTATGTTATTTATTTTTCATGATATTGAATAAAATTGGTTTATATTAATTTGAATGAATAAAGTTCACTTATATAATTCATTTTAGGAGATTATAGAAACAGCCCCCAATCAGGTATTAAGAAAAGATTTAAAACTTTGTTTGCGAAAAGCTCCAGTACTTTTTTAAATTTCTAGTAGTGAAATTTAATTGTATTAACTCATGAGATAACAATTTACATCTGGTATGAGAATGATCCTCCTTTTCCTCCTTTTTCTCAAAAAGCATCCTCCTTCTCCTCCTTTTCACTCAAAAAGCTTTTTAGCGCAGCCCCGTTGGGGCTAAAGTGTGGAACTCACATATTTCGATCAATTAGATACTGATCAAATAGAAGTTTTATTTTTTCAGAATAGTGAGATCATATTTTGTTCAAAAATAAGATAATAAAACCTTTTTAACATTTGAAGTTTATCGAATCTATCGATAGGAAATATTACTAGAGAGACCGTATAAAAACCTTTTTGTTCAGAATATGTCAGTATGATGAAGTGTTTAGTGGTTTCATTGAGAAATATTGTGGATGATAATAGTTTAAACAGTATTTAGGATGTAGCTATCAATATTGTTGAGAAATTTATATTTTTTCCTATTACCAGGTGAGAAATTGATTCATTTTTTTGATAACCGAAAATTTGATACAAGCTTCCCAGTGAATGGAAAAGTTGCGAATTGTAAATACACTAAAATGGATTCAAACTCTAGAATAAGGTATTTGTGTGAGAAAAAGAGATTAAAATCTTCATCTGTTTATTGTAGGTGGTAGAAGTAACGAGTGTAATAGTAGCATAAACTAGTTGCTAGCTTCTATAGCGGTAGTATACACTCGTTGCTAACGTCTGTAATAATAATAAATGCGGAAACATCGGATTCGCATCCGATTGTTATGTGTACTGTAAAAATTGAGTCGATTTATATATGTTGTGAGTAATTCTGAGAANAAAAAAACCCCGTCCCCCCCCCCCCCCCTCAGGGATGGTCTGGTCAATAATGACAATTTTTTCGATAACTCAGCCATTTCTTGATGGATCCTTCTCATCTTCGAACTCGACTGAGATATTGATGAGATCATTATATGTACAAAATTTCATGACAATTGGATGAGGCTTTCAAAGGTTATCGTGTTAACGGCCGGACGGACACACTGACCGAATCTAGAGTGTACTCATTTTTTTTGAGTACACAAAAATATTCGACACTATCGTAACTATGGACTATAATAATAAAAACGACAGATTTTGATGATTAATCAGAGGTTAAATCCTAAATATGATGATTTCTAATTAGTGAAACTAAATTTTTATTACTGATATGAGTAGTGGTGAACATAGGCAATCGACCTGTACCAAAAAAGTTTCTAATTAGCGCATCTAAGTGTTCGTTTTTTTATATTTTATGTCTGTAATGGGGAGAGGGGAGTGGGATACAGGGGAGCCGCAAAAACCTAACAATTCAACTTACAGTCACTATTTTCTTCGAAAATATATGTGAGTTTCACAAAATTCTCCTTTTCCTCCTTTTGTCATTTACGATAAAAAATCAGAATTTTAAATATTGTAAGCAAAACGTTTTGATGAGTCAACAATTCAAAAGATGTTTCAAGTAATTCATATTAGTATTAACACGACAAGGTATTTATTTTCAATGAAAATCAAATTATATTTTGAGTTTTTAATACCATAGAATCGACATCTCTTGCAATTAGATAGAAATGTGAACAATCACGTATTCATTTTTAATATGTAAAATTAAAAGATAATACAATTACAATTGCAATTACGAAGACAGAGGAAGAAAGAAAAAAGAACAAACAAACAGCTAGCACAATTATGTAGTTATTCTATGTATAAATGTCGTTCGCTTTTTCTTTTATTTTCTTCATGTATTGCGCTTTACGCAAGTTGTAATTAGATCGTCTTTTAATGCTATATATTAAGAATTAATACATAAATATTTATTTTACCTTCGAATATTTTTATTTCTTGGCGATTACAACTCCAACGCTTTGAAAACTCGAAATAAATGTCTTTTCTTTTGTACAAACTATAAAGTAAATTTGTCGTAACGCTACCCAGGAGGATCATCCTGCCGTCTGAAAGGCCATCAGCAATGGCCTGAAGCGGCTATAAAACGACATAAAACGGCATTCATTTTCACCTTATTTCGCCGTAATCCGTCAGCTCGTTTTACGGGCCGTTTGTTTTTGATAGAAAACGGCCATCGCTTTTAACACTATTCTCTTCGTTTTCCGAGCTGACGGAAAACGGCGCCGTTTTTTAACGTTTTACATCGTTTTTATGCCGTTTCAGGGCCGTTTTCTTTCACCTGGGTATATGCTTAATCTTTTGAAAAAGAATATTTTTAGATGGCTACATTCTCGATAGATGCTTCGCCTTGCTACAAAATTTAATATTTCTTGGTTAGAAAAGGTAGATTCAGATGGTGTGCCTGTTAAGCGATGGCTCAAACTAGGTGTTCAACCGTCATCACTCATTGGTACATTATGTAAAACTTAAAATTTATACATAAACATTTGTTGAAATTATGTTAAATATTTTAATAAAACCTATTCAGAATACTAATAAGCTCGAATTTGCGTAGATGTCTTTTTTTCGAGAATACAGAAATCCTCCTATATTCCTCCTTTTTTTTTACATAAGATCCTCCTTAATACTTCCAATGATAATCCTCCAAAATCCTTCTTTTTTTGAAAATAGCGTTAACATACCAGATTTACATACAATGATCTGAGATATCATAATGCTAATGTTGAAGGGCTAGAATTATCAACGAAATCAAAAGCTTCTTTCTAAGAAAATTCAAGAAAAGTTAAATCTAGTTTTCTTCTTCAAATCTTCCTTCAATATGTTGATTTACTATTGATTCGACAACATGTTTATGCTTCAAAGTGTGTACCTTGCTTTTATAGATTTGCTGTTCTCATTTTTCCTTTTTACTCAATGCAGATTTGATATGCATCACTTGAAAAATATAGCTTCTCAGAAAAAACAAATATTGGTAAATCATTTGATCAAAACTAAACTGAAACCTCAAAAAAACTTTAAAAATATAAACTGTACACCAGTAGTCATTCTAAATAAACAATAGGCTTTCAACAGCGTAATAGATTTTTAATAGTATGCTATTTTTTTCATCAAATCCTCATTTCGCTCGCTGTATGTTACTACATTTATTCAACAAAGATCTAATTTAGATCAATTAGTTTCCTTCGTTATGGATCAAGTACCACATTATGATTTGTATCGATTGAGTTAATGATTTATTGTAGTTTATTATTGATTAATTTCTAGCATTTATGAATGATATCCTTCAACGAAGGGCCTGATTATTCTCTAGTTTCGACATTTCAATGATGAATTAAGAGAATTTCGTAAAGTCATATCAATATAGAAAATAATACAAATTAATGAAAAAATATATTGATGCTTTGCTTCTTTTATAGTTGGAACACTTTGAAAAAAAGTAATTAACACGAAATCTTACAAGTTAAAACATATTAACCTTTCCATAATAGAGAAGTACTCGTAAGACTTTGTTAAATATAACTTTCTAATAGCGTTCACTACTACAAGACACAACAACATTTTCTTTTGTTAAACATTTTTTTTTCTTTTTTGTATTACTTTACATCAAGTTACATGTGCAGAAAATCTACACTTTATTTAATGCAAACTTATAGTCATAAAATCGATCTTTTGATTGCTTTTGTTGCCTGTCTCGTTTCATATAATGACTTCTAATTTCTTTAGTTCTTCTTTCATATTCCCGATCGTAATACTGACTTTTTTCTCGTATTCCTCGTCGTCTTTTTTTTGGTGATGTTTTTTTATTCTGCTTGACGTTGTCGCGACTGCCAAAAGAGCAGCGAACTAAGTGACGGTTGCTGTTTAACGCAAGGTGACAACCACAGAAACGAGCAGAAAAAAAAGACAACATGGTACACATAAATGACGATAAAGCATTGAAAAAACTTAAAGAAAAAAGTAATATAAAAAAAAGACTTGTTTTGGTTAATGTTGACAACAATTTTATCGATAATGATGCTGTTGTCAGTATTTAGTCGACAATAATAAAAATATTTTAGGCGATTAGATAAACACAAAAATAGTAAAAGAAGGGAAACAGAGTTCAGATTACAATGAATGCAAACTTAAATGTAAAAACTGAAGATGAAACGACTGCATCAGACAACAATGGAGTTCTCCTTCAAATTGACAGGTAATTTATATGGGCACTATCGAGAATATTAACGATTTCATAGCGTCTCTAATTTCTATGCTTTACTTTGATTTTTCTTTTTCTCTTCATGATTCTCTATCAACTATTACGAAGAGTTGAAGTAAGGTAATTTGATACGTAGTAATAAGAAGAATAACAGTTCTTATTTTGCTCGTTTTTCTTCATGTATCTCACTAACAAATCTAAGTATGATAATAATAAACAAAAAAAGAGAAAGATTGTTTGTTTTTATTATATATAAATATATATATTATGTTTAGTAATGATTCAATAACTATTGAAAAAAAATTACGTGTCGAAGATTTTCGTCTTCTGCGCGAACGATTCAATCGTGAAACAGTTGATGATACTGATATCACGACAAAAACAGATGATAAAAAAAGTGGTAGGAAAGATATTTTCGCTAAATATTTATATAATAGACTGTTTCATTTTTGATTACGTTTTTCTACGTATTAGGTTCCTTAAATAAAGAAGAATTTATTGGATCATTTGAATCTATATTAGATTTAATTCAATATAAAAATCAATTAGAAAAACTATTTGATAAAGTATATGAACAATCTTTTATAAAATTATGAATTAATATATCTTTGTTTCTCTTTTTCTTCTTCTTATTTATCTAGCTTAATTCAAAAGAAACAGGGTTGATTAATTGGAATGATTTCTGCACATATATGCTTCAGTTTTATCAAGAAGAAGATTATGCAAATACTCTTCGCATATCACCGTTTAATAATGAACCGAAAATTCGACATGTCCCTCACAATAAAGTGTGCATTATATTTCTATTTCGAAAAAAAATAGTGATGAAGTCTTTTTAATTTTAATTTTAGCAAGAATTAACAGCGAAAATTCTTCATTTAGACAATCCAGTTAGATTTATTAATATAAGCAAAGAAGGCTATTTGGGCTTATGGACACCATATCTTAATCTAGAAAGAATCTATACGGTGATTGATGAACTTGATGATGGAACAAATGGTACTACAGGTGTCATGGGACAAAATCGTCGTCGAGCTGGAACATGGATAACAGATGCCATTTATATGCCAGATGTACATAAATTAGTGCTAACATCTACTAGTAGAGATTTACGATTTTTCACTATTACAAGTGAAACATTTCTCGAAGATTTTGTATTATTTGGTAAGTCTAAGTACAGAAAAGTTTCGAATTAAAGTTTACCGTGCTCTTTTTTTAAGGCATAAAAAATGTGCCAACTTGTCTTGAATATTATCCAAGTCAACCGGTAAGAAAAATTAATTGGTTACAGTTTTTTTTGTAGGATAAATAAAAATAAATCTGTCTAGGGTGGTAATTCTGAATCATCTTTAATATTTGGTGATGACTGCGGATACATTCATATATTATATTTTAAAAATCCGCTTAATTCTCTATTTGATCCAGTTAAACGAAAAACAGATACAACGAAATACGATAAATTATCAGCAAATCCAACACAACGTATATTTTGGGATGTTAGTATATAAACACTATTTTGTTTTTTTCCTGAATTTATCTTTGCTGCTTTTTTTTAAATAGGAATTAAAAGAACACGAGAAATTTGTAAAATATCATAGCATGGGTGCTATTCATCGAGAATATGTTCGTAAAATACTTTATTTACCACATAATAATTCAATCATTGCTTCAAGTGGAGATAATCGAAATTCTTTGATAATTACTAATATAAATAAATTAAAGAAACCTTATATTTTTCGATTATACAAAGTAAATAAAATAGAAATATTTCTTACATGAAAACCGAACAAAATACAAAATTCTTATTTCTTTATTCAAAATTTTTATAGGGTTGTGAATGTTTTGATTATAGCAAAGAATTAAACCTTTTAATAACTGGCGGTGCTGATTATCTTGCACGCATTTGGAATCCGTATGTAACACAAAAAAATATAGCCATTCTAGAAGGACATCATGCAGCAGTGATTGATATTAAAATTAATGAGCGTTTAGCTCAATGTTACACATTTAGTTACGATGCTGTATGTACTTTCTATGGAGATTTGAATGTGAATCTTTATTTTGTTTTTCTCTTATGATATAGATGGTCAAAGCATGGGACTTAAAAGAATTCTTTTGTCTTCAAACCATTTCTGTTCGATTTCCAAGTACATTAGGTGGAAAGAAACCAAGTTTTGGTCTTTTTCCAATGGATTTATATCTTAATAAATCAACAAATACTACCGAAACAACTTTACCGGGTGGTCTAGTTTTAGCCTGTAATGATTATCTATGTTTAATGAAACTAGGACAAGATTTATCTAGAGATGGTAGTCTAACTGAAACGCATGTAGCATCAGTTAGTTGTGCAGTATATAATCCTAAACTTAAACAAGTAGTTTTATTTTTTGCATTTGCATTGATGAAAAATATTCTTTATTGTATCTGTGATAGTTAATAACATGTGCTGATAATTCGAGCATAGGTGCATGGGATATTGAATCAGGTCGAAAAGCATATTTTATACTTGACGCACATGATGGTGAAGAAATTACATGTATTGCTATTGATCGATCATATCGAAAAGTTGCAACAGGAGCTCGAAATGGTGTCATTAAAGTGAGATCCTTTTTTTTTGCTATTATAAATAACATTGTATTTTATTTTGTTTTGTTTTGTTTTATCAAGCTTTGGAATAGTGCTAATGGTCAAAATCTTCTTGTATTGCCAAGTGTACAAGATGCAGAAATTACGGGTATAATTTTCTTCGATAAAGGCATCATCACAGTTGGATGGTCAAGAAAAATTGTTAAATATCCTGATATTATTTCTGAAGTAAGAATTTATTTCTGTTAATATTGTTTTTGTTTTCATTTTGTTTGATTAATTTTTATGAGTACATTATTTTCAGGATATAAATGATGATCAAATGAATACTGTAGAGGTATTAAAACGATAAATAAAAATGACATACATTCACAGGGAGATTTATGCACACGTTGAATTAACACATTAATAAATTTGTTTTAAAAAAGCAACATGTTTGATTTGAAAAGAAACATTCTACAATAGAAGTTGATTAATTTTCTATTATATATCTTTTTAGCTTGTTGTACCTAAAGCTGATTTAACATGGCGTGGTTCACAAATACATCGTGATGATATATTATGTTTAGACCATTTATTACCAGTTAGCAACATAATGTGTACAGCTTCGTATGATGGTGAAATTAATGTATGGAGTATTGATACAGAAAAATTAATTATGTGCTTACGTAAAGGATCAGCAACTGAACTGTAAGAATATTGTGTTTGATCAAAGTTTCAATGATTTTTTTTCTTAATTTCAGTCGTCGTTCGCCATCGAATTATCGTCGATCATCATCACGTCGTTCAATGGCAAATGGTCCAGTACCGACTGATAAACTTCTATTTCTTCGATCTCGTGCTAAAGAAAACATGAAATTTGGTGTGTAACTATTTAAAAAGAAAGAATTTATCACATTCATTTCTCATATTTATTAGGTGTTTTAATATCAAGTGAAGGTGGTAATCTATACTGGTGGTCACTTTATGGTGAACGTCGACATATGGGTGTGTTTCATGGATCATCGAAATCAGGTGAATCAATATTAGCTATGTGTACTGATGCAAGCAATCGATATTTGATTTGTGGTGATACTCATGGTGAAATACGTGTGTGGAATATAGAAAACTATTGTTGCTCAACAGTATCACCTGTTCTATTCGACTCAACAACACCACCACTTGTACATTTTTGGCAAGCACATCTCTCACCGATTATTTTTTGTGAATGGACTGATTATAAGGGACAAGGTGATTTTATATTAACTGGATCAACTGATCATACAGCACGGTTATGGACAATTAGTGGAGAAGAAATTGGAATTTTCGGACAACGACAACTATGGGATATTGAATTAATAGTACCATCAAGAATGACAATTGACGATGAACAAATAAGAGAAAAAAGTGCAAATAACAATGTCAAAGATCTATATGGTTTGTAAAAATACAAATTAATGATTATTAGTTCTAAAAGGATTATATTTTTTAATTTAACAGAAATTAAATTGACAATAGCAGATAAAATAAATAATTTACCAGTGCCTGAAATTGCTATTAACATAGAAGACGATGATAGACGACCACTATCATCATTTTCTCAACATTCTGAAGTATATTTTTGCAGTTATGCTTTTCATTTGATTGCATGTGTTCATTTATTGCACTAGATTACTAACCGATCTAAAGTCACCGAGCCTATATTGCACTGGACAACACCATCACCGGTATGAATATTCGAGTCACTATTTGCTTTTTCCTTTTTTTTACAGTTATTACATGATTGTTATGCTTGACGAATGATTTCATTTATGAAAAGTAGATTCATTTTGGTTTTTAAATATACGAAAAACTAATCTTCGAGATTCAATGGATTTATCTTATGATTATCATAAAATTTATTTTAGCCTGTAAGTGGACTTGGCTTATTGATCGAACGAGGATTAAACCAACAGAAATTAAAACGACAAGAACGACGTCATCGTTTTAGTGAAATCGATAGTCGTCATTTAGCTAAAGGAGGCGTTTGTTACGCTCCATTTGCTTTACTTTCAACTCAAGTATTAGAATTTATTTGTTAATTTGTATATATTTCTTTTTATCAACATTTAATTTATGAATCTAGGATATTGACGATGGTATATCTAATTTAAGTCATCATCATTTGCACCCAAAATCGACGGTCATCGAAGAACTATACATGGGCAGTAAAAATGATTTGACATCGATAACAAGTGAAACATCTAAAAGTCGACTCGTTCTTCCACCCATTATGCCACGTCAACGAACATCATCATCATTTGCAAGCAATGCAACATCAACAACATCGACAGCATTTGACGTTGACACAAGTAATCGATTTCCATTAGCATCAAGACACAATACATTTATGAAGTCGATTTCAGAAATATCTTAATTCTTTTTCACGCTTTTTCTTCATTTTTAATAATTGCTTCGTATCAAACACGTTTTTCTTTCTAAATTTATTCTTATATTGAAGTTATCGTTCTTGCATGCTATTCCATTTGATTATCAAAAACAACTTTTATGTTTACGTAAAAAGAAAACACTTTTTGCTATGTTCTATTCATTCGAACTTTGGCGCATCAGAGAAACTTACGTTTGCATGTTTTAGTTGCTAATACAATGCTCAGTATTTCAAGTAAGATAACACAGTTTTTTCCATTTATACTGATGACTGGAGAAAAATGTTCAATTCATGAAAATTGATCAAAATTATGAATTCACAATTTTGAAACCGTAACACACTATTGAGTAAGACTAAATTAATGCTTGGTCCTTTGGACTTAATCTTTCTAAGTTGCGAGAAGAGTTAATGATAAAAGACAAGTTCTGTATTTGTTGCAGTTTGCCAAAGTCAGTATTTAGTTTTCTAACACTTAATTTTGAAGACTTTCATTGCATGGCACACGAGAAATCTAAGTCACAGACCTAAAGAAAACTATTATTTTACTCAATAGAAACAAGAAATAATATCGACCGCAGTACACGTAGGAGTCTATTTCCAATTACAAGTAAATTCACTGTGTCTCATGCCATAAGCAAATCTTACTAAAGTTAAACAATTTTATTTGAGATCTCATCGTATAATTAAGTTTTTCTTTTAAATTCAACTATATATGAAGACATGTTTTACTTCAAACTGTTCGATATATGTACTGCAGCAATCGATGACTTTCAAATTTACGAACTCGGGATTGAAAGTTCGTGATTACTTCAACCGTATACCATGGGTAGATTTTGTTTTTAAACCTAGTATGTATTTATCAACAGTCGTGGTAATATATACACTATTATTAATAACAAACAAAGAGACAGAGTAGATAACTTTTGAGTATAACATGCCAGTCTCAGCTATGATTTTCGCAATACTATTGATGTTCCATGGCCTTTAAAACTTTTTGTACATCGTTCACATTCACTTTTCTTAATTTTAGAAATTAATTTCAAACAAATAAAGAACTGGGTAAACTTAGAATTTCATAATTATTTTTTCAAACTTATTACCAAATATCGTTCTATTTTTGAAAAAAGTTAACTTGTGATGCTGAAATTATAATTTTCTTTCAAAAATAAATTCTAAATATAAATGCACAAAACAAAAGCACAAAAATTGAAACTTAAAAAAAAAACACCAAAATGCATATTATCATTAAAATGAGATTTGTATATCATGGATCAGTATCAGACATATACCCACTGTAAATAATAAACAATGTGATAAGATTGTATAAAATAGAATGGATAATAATTAATGGAATAATCATTTATGGAAAATGTAATTGTTTCTTCAATAATAAGAAAGCATATTTTTTATAAAACCTCATAAATACTGAGATGCTCATAATTAAATAGTCTCTTAAAATATGGTTGAGGATGAGATTCAAGAGTTTGACACGCAAGAGTTGTACGTGTTAATATTCTAGGATCTTGTTCATCAATGTCATACATTTCAGGAAATGAGCATCCTTTTGGACGATTTGTTATTGTACACCAATGTGATTCATAAACATAATAATTAACTTGATATTGTTTTAATATTGAATGAATATGACGAAGCGGATTTCGTGAAAACATCGTATAAACAAGTTTAACACGATGACGAATTTTTTTATGTTCATAATGAGGATGAACAATTATTGAACGATGCGTTGATAATTTTAAATTAGCCATAGTTGGCATAGTGCCAGCAAAAATTGAGTCATTTCGAGTATTCAAATTAATCCATTCAATCATTTTTTCCATTGGATAATTTGAATATTCACCTAGAAAAAATGCAATATTTCTTCTTTTCGACAATCGATTAGAAAAGAATCGAAATTTATTAAGTCAAAACTATGAAGATGATAGAACGTGAACTATGAAGATAAAATGTACATATCACTTCTGTTTCTATGTATTTACCTTTAATTTGTAATTCTTTTTTAATATTATTTCGTCCTTCAATACTCATTCCAATCAAAATAAAAATAAAAAGTAAAAATTTCCATTTTTTTGAACCAATCATTTTTTTTGGCCACAATTGCTCATTCATAAAAAGACTTATCAAAAGGCATAATTGTGGAACAAGAAATAATTTTAAACGCATAATTAACAAAGCCATACATAAATAAGCACCCGTTTGAATAATATGATAGGAATTCCATATTTCTATATGTTCACTCTTATTTTTACGAAATATATCAATAATAAAATTATATACTAATCGACATATGATTACGATTGAATATGGAATAAGACCTGTTCGACATAATTTAATTATTGTTTCCATATCAATAAAGTCAAACTCTTTTGCACATGTATATAATTGTGTATCAAATGTACGAAATGTTGAAGAGAATTTTGACTTTAATATATCCCAAATATGAGCATCATCATCAACTGACGAAAAAAGAATACTAATTATAGCAAATTTAATAAAAATAAATGAAAATAAAAACAAAACCATTCGACGAATTATAATAATCAGTGTCAAGCGATATGATTGGAATGATGATGACGATGAGTTAAGAAAAAAATTATCCAAAACACAGACCAAATAAAATGAGAATAATGTTATTGAAAATAGAGAAGTTAATAACATTCGATTACCAAACATTAGCACAGCTGATATTACTAATGATAATATTTGAGCAGATAAAATAAAGAAAAATTGATCAAATGGTAAAATATTGAGAATGTAAAGAAGACCAAGGGATAGAAGTTGAGTAGCTAATGTAAATTGTGCAACTAAAGATAAGAATACGACGATGAGTTTACAAAAAAAGTTCTAGATTTTTGTCTTTTTGTATTATAAGTAATTTTTATGCCACTACCATTGGATGAATCATGTAAAGTAATTAATAATCCTCTTCTAGAATGAGGATATGAGTTTTGAGTCGTAGCAAGACTAAAAATTAGTATTCAGACCCGTAAACACATATCTTGCACATTTCGATTAATAAACAAGAGTCGTTATGGAAAAATCTTGTATTTATATTAATTTATCTAGGAATCAAATAACATGCTATGAGATTCAGGGTGTGGGTGTCGGGATATAGAAGGGTTACTCGTGCGCTCCTATACAATTCTATATTACACACTAAAGTTTTCCGACCGCGAGCTTTTTGAAGTTGCACTCAGTCGAACCATACATCGATATTCTCGATGAAATCTTCGAGTCGGACAAAGATAGCTGTTCTGATAAAACGAGATCCTTTAATTTTGTTTTTGTATTTGATAACTAGTAAACCCACATAATTCTCATGCGAGTCATGTGATAGCTGAATGGAGTAGAGCTTGTTGGATTGAAATGCTTCAGATTCTGAACATATCGAATGCGTCTGCGCAAGAAAACCGAAAGGTTTCATTCAACGTCGATAATGTCACTCACATCATACACCTATATCTACATGTGAACAATCTAAACTATAGTATGGTAACAGTTTCAATAGTTTCTTCCGACTTAACTCTTATTAAATATTTTTGTCTTTGATGTTTTTAGTATCTGCCAATATTTGACAAAACTAGACATAAACTATATATATTTAGAAATTCGTTCAAAGCAAAACTACAGGACAATATAGAATGCGTATAATAAAAATTAGCTGAATTACTTTTCTAGATCACTCGTTTTCGCTCAGTATATGAAACCCTTAGATTTTTCTAGTTTTATTTTTTTTAAAACTAAAATACAAATAAGTGGAATATTCAATCTAACGATAGCCTGTTGACGTTTGAGAGAACATGCTTGACGGTATTAATAGTACTTACATTGCCATGGTAACATATATAGAATTGTCGAAACAACAAGTAATGACACAAGCTTTATTTTACTTCCATGAGAAATTGAATTTTGTGTTGCATCTACAGGAATCAATTGATCGTGTTTCTTTATATGTTCTAGGATAGATTTTATCGCATTGGTACTTGTTAAAGTTTGTTGTTGTTGTAGAATATATGTGACAACAAACAATTGAAGTACATGAAATGGAAATGAAAAACTTTCACGAAGTGGTGGTGTCCTATTAAAAACAAAATAACAGCAAGAAAATGATTAGAAAACATTTTCTTTGGCGATCACTAACCACATAACTCTTGTCGCTTCACTATGATTGAATAAATAAGCAAGTGTTGTTATTATTCCACCTAAAATACTTTTGGATAAATATGTCCCAAATAAAAATAAAAGACCAAGCAAACATCCATTGAGTATAAAAACACTTGTTACATAGAAGTAAGTAGGCTCTTTATGCCCTTCACACGATAAAACTGGACTCATTGTCTGGCCTCGATCAACTTGATAACATAATTCTGTTAACATGCCACGAGAATTCATTGTACGATAAATTAAACTAAGTAAAACTTCAGGATAAAGATTGAAACGTTCTAAGACATTAATTGTCGTTGGAGCTTCTGTTCGATTATCAGAGATGATCGACAAAAAACCTTCGATAAATGATGGAGAATCAATAGCAATTTCTTTAAAATATGAATAATAAAGACCCATTTCTGTACGAAATGATAATTCACGTTCTAATGTTGATAAATGTGAAAAATGTTTATCATTCTCAAATAATTCATATATATATAGAAAATGGAAATATGATATGATTGAAGCAATACTTAGTAAACCCAAAGGATAAACAACGAACGATACCTATAAGGATAGAAAATAAAGATCAATTTAATCGAAGTAAATATTCGAAATGAATAGTTTCTTGAAGATATTCAGTATTGACGTATGTAGACTATTAGAATTCTAATGCATTCAAAGCCAATTCATTGAAAAATGCAAAATTATATGAAAACAAAGATACTTGTCAAATTTTCAGTAGTATACACCGTTAAATTAATTTCCAAACAATCATCAATCACTAATCTAGTAACAACCTGTGTAGTTGATTCGGTCAAGGTTTTTTTTTCTTCTACTCCTTATTTTGTATAACAATCATCTAGATCAAATAAATTTATCATGATTACAAGTTACAGATTTTCTTTTCTAAACATAAAATAAATCAATCTATTACTGAATCATTCACTGATTTGCCTGATTGAATTAGTTTTGTTTTCTTCTAAACAGATATTTATTGTAGAATAATAATTGTTCAGAATAATTATGAAAAATGAAATTCACAAGGTCGTAGTGTTTCTATGAATCTATTATCAGCAGTTGTTCGATTAAGCATATTTTTACCTGAGAATATTTTTTATTCTTTTCTATTTTTGTTTTTGTTGATGAAGAAATCTGTTGTCTATTTTTTGTTCCTGGACGATAACGAACTGTGGATTGACGTTCTTTGGGCATCTTACAATGAATTTTATCTAAAAACAAAAGAGCCAAACATATTTTTATTGTTTTCTTGCCATTGCAATCAAATTAAATCGAATATCGCCATCAAGTGCGCTAACTTTTTCTTTTACTTCTTGGGTCACACGAGAAAAAAAACTTTCGTCATTCAATTCCCCGATGAATTTTGCATGTGGTCCTTTTGTACTTCCATTCATTTCATATAATTGATTGCCATTCGATACAATATAGGCTATATAATGATAGCCAACTCTACCACTATCAATCATTTCTGTTTGACCTTGTTCAGCTGTTTCTTCGTGAGCTTCATGAATATTTTGATCATTTAACAAAACTATAGCCCGTTCATCAGCAGTCATATTTTCAGTATTTTTAAAAAAATCAGCCAAAGGTGAATTTGCCTTCAATATAACTTTATCCAAATTATTACCAATTGCGTGAAGAAGAGCAATAAGACAACAGCAACTATCTAACTCATCGATCTGTTTAATGGTCCATAATTTATCGTTCGTCAACGATTGAGACACGTTTGAAACAGGTAATGCATCACTCTCTGGATAAAGAAAAATATAAGCATATATGTTTTCGCCAGCCAAATAATCTTCGTCAAGCGAGTAGATTTCGATAAAGTCAAGTGAGCTAACATCGACACCTAATTGTTCAATATATATTCGCCATAAATCTGGATCCGATTCAAGTGCATGCCATGCATTGGGTGAAGTCATCTGAAGATTATATGAGTAATTAAATATTAACTGTTGCTCTCGTTTGCAAAAAGAAAAAAAAAGAAAACATTGAGATGATTAAAACAACACATAACATAACTACGGAAAATATCGGCATTATAATTAAGTGTTTGAAGAATGACACATATTAATGTTTGTTTGTCATCATTACATATCTCAAATCGTCTTGACTCTTTGTAGAGTGAGTTCGTACTTAAAAATTTCGTAAGACAAGTTGTTAGTAAAAAATACTCGAAGGCAAATTAATGCAATAGAAAGTTGACTAAAAAAAATAACAAACTATTGTTCTTTCTATCAAGGACAAATAAAAATTGAATATATAATACGAGCGACTGAAAATGAGTAAAAAAATTTCATCAGATGTGACGGGCGAAAAAAAAAGAAAAAGAAAAGAATGATTGGTGTTATATGACAACAAATACAGTTGACATTGCAACATATATCATGAAATCGACGGAGGTCGCTTGTTAGCGAAAACAGTTGAAGAAACGGCTTCAATTTTCGTGAAATACAAAGCAAGGAATTCTTATTAGTAACGATTTAATAAATATCAAATAAAAGAACCAATCCATCTAGACAAAGACTCAAAATCTATAGCAAGATGGATCATAAAACAAAACTGTCTTTTAGAAGACTGTAAAATGAAATCAATACAAAATAATTCTACTAAAATTAGTTACTTGACATGGAAAACAATTTTCATAGAAAATCGAAACGAATCAGGATTTGTGCATGGTTCTAAGTTAGTCAACCGTTTAATGGACAGTGTTAAACCTGATGTTCATATATAGGATTAATTTTATTCCGTTTACCTTTTCCATTATATTATATCTAAGATAAATTAGAATTCAGAAAACTCCAATAGCTCTAATAAATTGTGATTTTATGAAAATAATCCTATCAAAATACTTTTAAGTATTCTATTTTTTAAAACAAATAAGGATAGGTTTCTTTGGCTGGTATCTGTACATAGTATCGATCTAATAAATGGCAACCAACTGAAAGTATTAGAAAAACTGAGTACTTCAGGAAATTGAACGACGTTTAAAAAGATAGCAGAAAAAAAATGAATTCTCTTCTCTGGAGGCTATTATCATAAATGCGAACATTTAAATTTAATATTCTTTGGATTTGAACCGAAAAAGAACAAATTCCATAGCGAACATTGAGGACAGCAAGTTAATGATGGGATTATTTCTATGAGTCTTGATGATATTCACTGTAGATTTATCCGTATATTCCTAAATGCTGATTGAAACGAAACACCTTGTTCATTAGAATTAATTTAATGTTTACAAAATAAGGATAGGATTTTTTCGACATGTATTTCATAGAATTTTTTTGCTTTAAATAATTTGCTTCGATGATGTAGTGTTCATTCTGCAAGTATTTGTTATTAAGATATAGCCAATATCAATATTTTTTGATTTATTCGAATCTAGCAAAACTAAAAGTTAACATTGAATGAAAATAAAAGAAGTTATTTGGGAATGTATATAGATAATAAAAGGAATATAGCCTTGTTTTGATTAAAAATAATATTTTAGCAAATAGAATTTTGTTAACAAATTCCATCCATCCATAAAATATATTTATTTCTTTACCATATCAGCTACTTCAAGCAATGAATGATTGAAAAAGATGCGGAAAATGTAGACAGATACTTCGAACGAATAAATACATTACAAATCTTGGATACTTTGCATAAGCCGTTTGCCGATGTTAGATGAGATTTTTCCGAAGAAGAAAATTATTGAATAAAATTATTTTTCGCTTCTGATGAGTAAAATTCTTTAATAACTTTATGGAAAATTACTTTATCCTTACTGTTTCTTTTAATTCGATTAATTTGTTCTGTTCTTCATCATCAATTAGAAAAGAAAATCTAAATAAAATTCGCTAAATTCAATTAATTGCACAGCGATCACGAATCTATTATGGTGCAATATTTGTTTCATAATATGCTAATATGTTTCAACTGTTTTCTGGAAATCGCAAACCATTGATACACAGAGAACGATGTAGAAACTGTGTTTGAATGTAAACGGAATAAAAATCACATTAATCATCTGGTTGACGAAGCTTCATCTTGAAATCTAAATGCAAATAGTAAACTATTAATTTTATGAACTTAATTTTCAAATTACGTTATCACTGAACGTGCTAGTGTTTTTTTCTGTTTTGATCAGAATAGCATATTATTTGACGTTTCTTCTCTTAGTCAGATTTATTATTGGTATTTATTCGCTTGATATTTTGATATTTGTAGAAAAATTATTTCTTTAGTGAAACAAAAAGAAATCGCAATTTCATTTGTAGTTCAGTCACGTTGTTTACGCCTCAAATAACTGTTCATACTTATAGTCTCAGTTGAGTACAGATTTTTTTCTGCTACATCTTATGTGCCATTAATTAAATGGAACTTTTTCGGAGCTTTTCTCGATTTGATTTGATCTCGCTGTGTATTGAATAGAAGTAATTAAGAAAATTGTCATTGACTGTATCACAAGATGTTGCACAACATAAATTTGAATTCCTTATTTATTTTTCTTTCATTATTAACATATTTTTCATGGCATGGTTATTGTTCTTTGTACAACTACTTTTAAATTGCATGAGTTAACCAATAAAATCTAGTTCGGATTCAAGTTTATTACACCTCTTATGTAGCTTTTTTAATCTATTATTTTGACTTTTGAAATCTCAAGATTTCTACATTGCTCTCTAGTATTCACAGTTATATCTGATTAGAAGTAGAATAATCTAAATCTAATAAATATCATTATGATTAAATTTTAACTGAAGAGTGCTAACGAAAGTCAAACGATGCAAATTACTACATATTCTTCTATTCTACTTGAAGAATAGTAAAAACTGTACTAATGCACTCATTCGTAGTTTTCCGTATTTTTTTAAATCTATAATACATTGGGTGTAATGCTTTTCTGACTAAATGACGATTGATTACTATCTGTTCCATAATGCAAATGAACGTCTGTTCATTTAGTTCTTGATTAAAATCCAACGGTGAACCTATAGTATTTATTTATTATTTCTAATTAATAATGAAAAAACAAACATTTGCACTCAAACAACTGTCTCATGAATTTGATTTCTCGATTTTTCAACAAGTAATAATGGTGTTTGAGATTGATACTTCGACATACACGGAACAATTTCCAGTTTAGGTGAAGCTTCTCGAACAGGAATGTAAGTTACTGGTAATACCAAAAATGATGGTTTAGTTGGCTCTTCATTATTTTCCTCGCTGATTCGTAAAGAATATTGTGATGCCGATCTTCGTTCTAATTCGCGAATGCGTTCCTGTAAATTTTCAATACGTCTCTCCAACAATTGCTCACGCGGACTAGATTTGAATTTATTGCTAATTGTTAACATAGGCGAATATCCTGTATGATTCTATGAATATAACATAATATTATTAAGAAGAAAAAGAAAGTTTTATAATGCAATAGAATTTAACTAAGATACCTTATTAATTGCATTGTGTTCTTCAACATGTTTAGATCGAACTAAAATGCGTGAATAAGCATTTTCACATAGCAGAATAATAGCAGCGATAAGAGTACCACCAAGAAGAAGTAAAAATGCTGATATAAAATTTCGTGCCTAAATGAAAAAAAAAGAAAATCTATACACTATAAATATTTCTAAAAAAGAGAAAAAAAAACATTGTACTGCAAGAGGTTGGCTGCTTCTTTGCGATTGATGATTCATACTCGCTCGACAAGCACCTAATATTGAGAGGGAAACAAAAAGAATATTTATCAAATTTCATTCAACTTTAATTTTTGTACCTGTAAACCAAAATCGTCGAAAGCGTTCGATTTCACCTAAAAAAAGAAAACTGAATTAGTTAAATAGAATAAAATCTGCAAACCAGAATGATGCATTTCAATAATCTCTTTATTGATCATCTCTTTGAATCTTGATTGTTTTGGAAATCCAATACCATAACCAGTCATGGCGTACCAATTTCCAACGACACGTAATTTACATTCATCATCTTGTCCGCTTAGATAATCGAGCACAACTGCATCGTATAGAAATGCATTTAATTCTCTAGAAAGCAAAGAAAAAGAAACGAAATGAAGATATTGAAATTGAGAAATGTAAATTCAATTCATTACTACCCAGATTTTACTGCTTTGATTCCTTGAGAAATATTTCTCTTCATAAATTGTTTCATGTATGAATATATTTCTTTATGATTTTCTTTTACCACTTCATCCGTACTCTAAATGTAAGAAATCATCGATTATCGAAACATGCCATCGAAAATATGATTGATCTTTTCTATAAATAATATTTATTACAACTAGAACAAACAACAAAATATGCCATTAGTTTTTTTTGTGGACGTTACTAATTTAAATCGATTGTATTGAATCGGGAAATTAAAAAAAAACATATTTAGTCCCTTTTTAAGCGACTCAGTGTTCAAGATATGAGAATTTTATTTATTACGACAAAGTTTATAAATTGAATTAAGAATACCCGGAGAGTTTTTATTTTATCCTGTTGAACTCTGTTGCTATGTCTTGGCTTTGTGATTATCAGTTGTCTACGAACGCTATTAGCCTCATTTCTCTTTTTCTTATAAGCATGCCATAAAGTAATAACGAAAATTTTAGTAATCAATCTGAATATGCGATTCATTATCTATTTTGTTTGGATTATTAAGAGCATAGGAATTTATATTTCGAAATAGTGACTATTGTGGTAGAAATTTTTATCAAGAAAATGCATTTGATATTCAACATTAAGATATTATTAAGTATTTATTCATTTAATTCGTTTTTTATGTTTGAAATTTCTGTTTTCAAAAGATTCTCAGCTAGCATCTTTTCTTTTAAGCTCATTCATCATTGTAATACATCAGCGACTCTTTTGTTTATCAATTTCATTCAATTTTCATGTATTCTCTTTTGTTCATATTATTAAAATACTATTGTCTATATATTCCTACGATAATTGGGCATTTAATAAAAATAATGTTTGATGTTATATTCTTATTCTACGCTAATAAATTTGTTTACTAACAATGATAATAATCAAGAAAAACTACGTCAATAAAAAAGCATGTTAATTACTCCGTTAGCAATAGTCCCATAACGAAATGATGGTTTCATTGAATGAGGATTGGTAAGCTAGAATTAAAAAAATATAAATCGATCAAGATAAATTTATGCTTGTGAAACACGATTTAACAGGAATATTGAAGAATGTAGTATATAATTTTCAAAGATTCCTACGATAGATCATGATAGAAGATGTTCTTGAAGTAGTTTCATCGTGTTTCACATGTCAATCCCTAGAGGGATTGTGGTAACGACTTTTTGAATATATAAAACATACTCGATAATCATTAATACCCGACAGATCAAAGTAGACTTCTTTGGTGATCATAAAGGCAGCTACAATATATTTAATATTTGTTTAAAACTGCATGAATATAGAAGAATATAAACCTAAGTTAGCTGTATAACTAGCCGTAAAGGCCAGACAAAAACAAGCCCATATATTTGCCAAAAATTTTGAAGTAAAACTTTTTGGATGTTTCACTTTTGCAGGTGCTCGAAATAAAACAACCCAACTAAGCCATACCGACTGAAAAAATGTCATATTCAACTCTAAACGACAGTATTGTTGTTAATAATGTGTAATCAAAATTTTGATATCAAAACCTTTTTCTTTCAAAGGTCGAGCAAAATCAAAGATATGTTGCCAGAGAGATTTATACTGTGTTTGGTCAATTTGTACATCCTGTTGTTTAGAAAAGAAAAGAAAAGAAATATGAACTAGTTACAGCATTGTGAATAATTGTAAAAGAAATTATTCCGAAAGGAACAAAATATTCAGTTTTTTTTAAACTGATAAGCACTTGTAAAATACGTCATAGGGTTTGCTACTATTGTCAATTATTTCAATTGATACAAGTAAACAGTTCTCTAAATTTTTATCCTATCAAATTAGTTGAATGAAAAACAAATATTTCCAAGAAATCTATGATATGATAGGAAACAAAAAAACGTACTTCATCAAAATCTTCATTAGTCCATCTATTTTCAAAATATTCAAATAGAAAAACCATAATTGCAACACCATGAAGAGTAAACAATAACATAAGAATCCAAATACGATAATCATACGGTTCTAGAAAAAGTATTATTGTTTGACGTAATGTGATTGAACACTTACGAAAATTTCACTTACTCAAAAAAGCGGTAGTTGATATAGCTCCTGGTCTTAAAGAAACAACTAAACCAATGCCTGTTTCCATAAATGGGATACTAAAATCAATAGCAGCATTGCGTTCCGTAGTTACTTTCAATGAAGTTAATGTTAAATCAGCTCGATTTTCAAGAAGTTCAGCAACAAGGCCATTCCATTTGTTCTAAAAATGAATATTTTATTCATTTTTTTTACCAATATGAAATAGTAATAGTATTGATTACGGTTATTGAATTTCGTCCACCCCATGTACGATCAAGAACTTGATAAAGTTCGAATTCAAATTTAAGTCGATCTTTTAATACATTAAATATATCAATGTAAAATCCTGAACAGCATTGATAATGCTCTGGATCACTATGATTGGCACCACTAAAACGATTCGATGAATTTCTCTCGGAGAATTAGTATTGGTTTTAATTTAAATTTTTTGATAAATGCTAATAATGTTCACAAACTTTCAGTATATAAAAAATTTCTTACTATTTTTTCGGTCCCTCAGTGTAGAAATAAATCTGAATCTACTAAATATTATTACTAAGATCAAATATCAGATTGATAAATGAAAGAAAAAGATCTTTTCCCGTTTTCTTACGAATTTTCTGGTCCGATGCGACAAATAACAGAGCCAGGTTGACATTTTCCATCACTAGATGGGTCTTTGAGCATGATAAATGGATGTTCTTCTAGTGTTACTACTTTCAAATAATAGATAACAGGTTTGCCTGGTGGTGGTTTTGACCGGCCACCTGGCCATTGAATATCGGCTATTGTTACTGTACTATTTACATATTCGCCAACCTATTTATTAAAATTCAGTAAGATTTGAGAAATAAATGAAAACGACTACTTTTTTCCATTCATTATTGGGTACTTGAAAATTTAATATCGAATAATTAGCTGTCAAAGTTAAACCGTCCGGTTGAAAAATTCCATGTGCTCGTTTAAATTCATCTTTTAATAAACTAAGCAAAATTCAAAACTATTTAAAAAAATCTATTTAGCGATTCAAAACTACTTATAAAGACTTGGAATCCTATGTTTCAAAGCTGGCTGATTCAATGAATTATTAATTGCAAATATGTCATCACACACTGATTCATATTGTAATGAAGGATGACTTGATTTTTTTTCATTAGTATACCATTGTCTCATGACATCCAAATGTGTTATTTTAGAAAATGCATTTATCAATATAGGTACAATGTGTTTATCGAAACGAGCAAGAAAAGAATCTAAATTCGATTGAATATTTAAATTATAACTTTCAGTTAATATCCAAATAAAATTTTACCCCTCGTAACATCGTGGTATAAAGCTAAAAATAAAGTAATTCTATTAACAAAACATAATAGAAAAGCAATAACAAACCTAATGTACCAGCGAAAAACTTCATTTTTCGCCGATTTGGATTATCATATGGACTCATTTTGGGTTCATTTCCACTACTATATGTAGCTAAAAGTATTCAAAAAAAATGATTATTATACTTTCGAGAGAAATATTTGCTGAATATTTACAAAGTACAATTGACGACATAATCCACATGTATTCTGGTCCTGTGAGACTCATATTGCTTGCTTGTTTGACAACGAGTGATGCCATTGTTCTTATTTAATAGAATATAGAGAGAAAGAGCTACTACAAGAACATTGAACACGAAAAAAGTTGAACATACGATGTTGCATGAATAATAATTACACGTGTTTCTGGATTCATCATGGATATTTGCTGTTTGATATGTATTGGATTAATGCTGTTGATACGAATAACTGAAAGAACTGTTAATCTAGTTCAAAAGAATATTAACACTATATATTGAATATAATTATAATATTAATAATATGAAAATATATTTGTTCAATAGCATATGTTTGTACTTTTATCCATTTCGATATTTTATTCTAACTATTTTACTTGGTGTCAATCGATTAATAAAAAGAATGATGTATTAAGTCTTGATCGATAATTATCATTCAAAAGTTGTTAGAGAAAAATTTTGCCTCTCTGTTAAGAGTACAACGAGTAGAATACAGAAAACATTCATGATCACAACATTCTATATAGCTATATTCGCATTGCTACAAACTTTATAGACCTCATAGAGTAAAAACGCCTTTTTTATTTGATATGCATTTGCTCATTAGATTTTGTATAAAATTTCAATGGATTATCATAAAACATTACTAGATTCAATTTTATTGGCTGTATTTCACTTTTTCTGCAATAATCTTATCAAAAAACTTATTATTTCTTCGCAGCTTTCTCTTTCTGTGACCTGTTTGTATCTATGGTACGTATATTCACTGGTTTAACTATCACATTAATAGACATAATTCCAAAATTTGAACCTCTCATTGTATATACTTACTGATGTAGTGGTAAAATTAAAGGCATCGACAAGAGCGGTTTTTTAAACTTGATTTGAAAAAACAACAGAAAACATCCACTTACTTTTTTTGATCTTTGAGATAGTTTCGATTACATGACGTTTGTCGACTAAAATAAATTTTTTATCATTGCCATTTTACCATCAATTTAGCATTAGATTTTTGTTTAAAAGTTCTATTTCGTGTTTATTAAAGTTAAATGTAAATAATCTTACCAATATTTTGATTCACTATTATGTTCTTCAAATTCATCTATAAGTTCTTCTTCGCCAGGAAGACGTGGATCAATAATTAATGAAAATGCATTCCAATCATATCGTTCCATTAATAATATCAAAGCTCGAGCATCTTGTCGATAAGTTGGTGCCAACTGAAAGAAACGTAAACTAGGAAAATTCTACATGAAAATAAAGAGAGAAAGAATAGTTAAAAATATGTTTAAGATTGTCTTTTTGTTAATTTCTAATTTTGACATACTGCAGGATGAAATGGATGAAAAAAATGAAACGTCAATAATGGATAATCCAGTAATGTGAAAAGTTTAAGAAGAAATAAGTAAGCAGCTGGTGATGCATGATGTTCTTCGATATGTTCATTTGAATAAATCAATAGCATTGAACGTGATTGTAAAATTGAACAAAGACTTCCAACCAATGTAGTTATTGATTTTGCATAGAGTGTCTTCACAGATCGTCTAAAATAGATTTCGAGTACGAGTATGTATACATAGAAAAATGAGATTTACACGTCAAATTTTCCGCATGAAGATGTATAATTAGAATTGAAATGCCATGATGTAAAGTGTTTCAATTGAGAAAATTTATCATCACTTCTTGATGATAATGTTGCCAATGGAATAGTTACACAATTCATATTTGATGATAATGTACGATGTGTTTGCAGATGAACAACAGATAATCGATTCAAAATAATAAAAAATAGTAGGTAAGGATACGATGACATTTTGATTGTTGATATCGATCTAAATTGATCAGACTTAATGTGACAAATGTATGAAACATATATATCTATATTAACGTTGGCGACAATTGATCGTTTTCGTAGTGAGTGATTCTTCGCAAGAAATACAAAAGAAAATAAAGAACAGGGACTGAGACCAATTTCCTATCTGCCGTTCGATGATGCCTACAAAAAGCGAATGACCGAAAAATGAGAGAATACTATGGAGGCATTAAATGATGTTGATATGATTATCGGATTATAATGCACGCATATATATATATATATATGCGCAAAGAAGTAGAAATGCTTCTCATTTCTGATTTTGTTTTTCTGTTGACTTTGTTATTTGCTAGCGTTTTAGAAAAAAAAGTGACAGAAGACTAAAGAATACTTCTATAATCACTTCTATCGATATTTTCGTTCTCAACAGATGAAGATAAAACGATGAAAAATGAACATGTTGCATCAAAATGGCATGCGATAGAATTTCTCTTGGAGTAATTGCAATCTCAAACATCAGAATTCTTCGATCCTTGTTTTTTGTATTAATAGCAGGAAAAAAGAACAAATTGATATAAAACGATTGTCTAAATGCATCAATTCTTTTATCTCACTTAGCTTCGCCGCAGAAAAGCACAGAATTAAATTATATATTGTTATGATTGATTTTATTAAGCATAACCATCGTAATAGCGGTAACTGAGATAATAATGATAGATTTTTTCCATATTTATTTGAATGCACGATAAATGTTTTATCAAGATTACTTTTGGTTGTTCTTATAAAATCAAGAAGTTTAATTTTTCTTCGAGTTATTATTTTAAAATGTTTTGTTGCTAACTGTTGTTATCGAAATCAATGTACAATAGTTCGGCTGAGTTTTTTACGATTTATTCACTATAAATTAATAAATATTCATAAGAAATAAAAAAGAAAGCAGCAACAGCAAAAAGAAGGAGAAAGATACAAAAGAAACGGAACATGATGCTTACGCTATAAAGATGTTTAGAACTCTTGAGATCAGTCTTATGCCGTAAGAGGAAAAAGCTAGATTTGCACATCACTTCATTTCAATGTGTAATTGGATTTTTAATAAGTTTTCTTCAGTTATTTTACGAGTGTGCATTCTGGCTCGTATCGTTGTTTGTTGAAGTAATGTTGTGAGATAAGTCTTTATTTCAGAGATATTTCCTAGATTGCGTACATATTCTGTTGATGTTTAAATAGATAATTCTGGTGTTGTTTTTAAGACCTTGTTTTTTATTATGCATATCTTATGAATTGCAGACAAGATTTCTACTCTGTTCTATGTTTCTTTTGCGTTATTTTTAACAGTAAAGTTCATTTTTGTTTGATTCTTTTCTTGATTCATAAATTGAAAATAATTTTTGTTCTGTTTTTATTTACTCTTCGTTATTTATAATTCGCGATTAGACGTTTTGCTTCAGCAACAACAAAAGTGCTCAAAATAATCCAGATATTGAAATGCAAAAGTAATGAGAATACGTTTTTATTTGGAAAATAATATTTTTCATAAACTGACACATACTATTCTATAAGATGCAACATGAATAATTAAACAATAATATTATAAAAATTATTAATGAAATATTTGTCTTACATAATTCACAAAGTTTTTAACCTAATTTTAATAAGTTAATACTACAACAAACAGTAAAATAAAAGTAATATAATAGACAGAAGCACGAATACGATGACAACTGTGGCTCTTAGTACAATACCTATGGGCGATTTAAAATATGACACACGATGTACGTAGTTCATCTTACTCATGGTACATAGATTGATTTATTCTACCCATTTTAGGAGATACTTCTTCTCCATTCGTTCACTTGACTTGATCCTTTACAAATGCAAATAAGAATTAGGTCATGCATGATAATGTGAACATAATTCATACACCATATATAATCGTATATCAATATTTAGCATAATCTAGAACTGGATAGGTGCCATCATATAGAGAACCTTTTTTTTCGGAATCTGTGGGATGTGGAATGTAGATCAACATTTTGACCTCTCTAATTCAACACTCCTTTATGATCATGTTTTACAAAATAGAAAAGAATAATAGCGACGTATCTTAATAGAAATTTTGGCCTAATTTTTCTTCCTCGAGGGCCTACGATAATAATAAACATGATCTTATAATCCAAAACTACTGTGGCATTAGAATGTGGCACACACCGAACCTGCTGAAATGATAAATTAAGTAATTTGAGATGAATAATAACTAAAAATATTTTCTATCATGAGAAGAGAGTATTTAATATTTTAGTATGAATAAAAATCTACAGGTCGATCTCTTTTCTTCATGATTCAGATAGAAGTAAAGCTTTTTAGAATAAATTTTTCCGCTTCAAGAAATATCTTGGAAATTCATAATGAAAAAATGTAGCTACTTTTCTGAAGATTCTAAATTTTAACATCATTGTAGGGATTCTTGAAACAACTACAAGAGCCGTTTACTGTGAGAAACTTTTGTAAGTCAAAGGAATAGAACTGAGAAAAATGATAAGGTAAAATATTTGTTTCGCCTTGTTCTAGTTTCTTAAAATTCTGACTGACAATTTTGCATCCTTAGATTGGCGGACTTCTTATCTTAAACTAATAGAGATACTTTTCGATAAAAAAACGGATTTAGCAGAATTTCGAAAGTTTTCATTATTGCTAATGTACAGAATGTTTATAGTAGTATCTTGTGAAATAAAATAAGTGCTACCTTTTACCTAGCAAAAACTCGGAAAAAAGTTTTTATTTTTACAGAAATTTGTTACAAACTTAAACAATTGTTTTTTTTGTACTAAATCCGGTTTTCTTCAAGGAATTAAAGTACATGTTTTGAGATAAAAAAAAATTGTACATCAGATAGAACTCATTGAGATCTATTTGAAATCATCGTTGGAATCACCGGAACAGACACATAGATAAGTCGTACGTGAAAATATTCAAAGCCTGGCCTAAACTATGGTACGTTAATTCAACCCAATCAACGAATAATCGCAACAAATAATATCAATAAAATTGAAAAAATTGAAAATGAAAATAAGAAAATTTGTTCGTGTCTTTTTATTTAAGTGTTCAAATATAGCTAAAATACTGTGGTTTGGAAAAAAGATAGAAACATGAAAAGAAAAAAAGAGAAATATTGTACTTCTGTTCACATTTATTACTCTATAGTGTTAATAATTTAATTGAAACTTGATAAAGTCTGCAGTTAATGATCAATTACATATGGTTTGAAGTAGATTAAAAATCATTAAATCTTTCTAAATAGTTGTATAACCTCCATCGGCTAAAAAGCTAGCACCTGTTGCGAAATGGCATAGATCTGAAGCAAGAAATACTGTTAGGTTAGCTATCTCTTCAGGTGAGCCCAATCGTTTTAAACATTGTTTTTTTACTTCTGCTGCAGTGAATTCATCCATTGTTAGCTGTAAATTAGCCGCATGAGTAGTTGTAGCTTGTGTAAGTATAGTACCAGGACAAATAGAGTTACATCTTATATTGAATGAGCCCAAGTCAAGTGCTAAATTACGTGTCATTTGTAGAACAGCTCCTTTTGTTGTACTATAAGGTACAAAGTTTGGTTGAGCAACCCAACTGCTGATACTAGCCATTTGAATAATTGATCCAGATCGTTGCTTTTTCATTAAAGGAACAACAGCTTTAGCCATGAGGGCATAACCACGTACGTTGACGTTGAATATTTCTGACCATGCTTCTGCTGATGCATCTTCAATTGAGCACAAAGTAAAAATAGCAGCGCTAATATTAAACAAATAAATGAAATTAATATCTCTTCATTCTATAGAAGAGTCAACATACTTATTGACAAGTACATCGACTCTATTCCATTTATCTACAACGGATTTTACTGCTTTTTGTATTGCTTGCTCATCAGTTACATCAAGTTCAATTCCCATCACATTGTCTTTTTGTGTTTGATCATCCGTGATAATTTTTGTTACTACTGCATCAGCTGCGTTTTTATTGATATCGGCTATAGCAACACGTGCACCGTGCAATACACAGCAATGTGAAATTGCAGCTCCAATAGCTCCACCAGCACCAGTAACAATAACAACTTTATTCAATAATAACTGAGACCAGTCACCACTTGGTTTACATGATTGCTCAGGAGCTGAAGACATATTTATACACCACGAAGCGAAAAGACAAAAAAGAATAGAATGATATGAAAAGAAAAGAAAAGGGGTTAATGCTCGCTTCTCTTGCTACTCGGCCTTATCTTTGAATGTTGGGCTTCGTTACGCACAAGAAAATAGGTATATGCAGAGAAAAAAGTCAGGACACTTAACTCCATCTATTGTTTTCATAAAATACTGACTGATTGGAGAAATGTAAAAACACGGTACGGATGTTACAAATGATGATTCATCCACTGCTCGATGGATGAAAGCAAAATTTATCTTCAAATACAAATTTGAATAGGAAAGAGTTGCATCAATTGATTTATTTCGTACAATTTTATTCGAATTTTTCTATCATATTATTCTTTTTGAAATCAAATCTTCACCAAAAAAACTTATAAAGTAATAATAATTCATACAATCTCTGAGTTTAGCAAAACTTGAGTATCTATTGATTCTCGATTATCTCATACAATTTTTACTTTTATTTTAAATAAGTTACATTTTCTTATATTTTAAAATATTTTGCTTCGTACTAATCTTGATTCTATGCTATTCTATCGAAGAAAAATCAAAATAAATATGCATAAACAACAAAATATTGCAAATGGCGAACCTATGCTGAGATAAATTTAATGCCTCTTCTTGTCATTTTTCTTTGAATTTGTTTTTAAAATTAATATAATTTGAATGCTCGATGACAGAAAGATTTTTATAATAATTCGTATCTATTATTGGTGGATTCGTTCATTAATTAATTTGTATAGAATGGGACCAGATGAAAATTTTGTACAAGAAAAATTAATCGAAGCATGGAAACTACGTTCAGACGAAACAAGTTTTTCGGCATCTCTTTCACCATTAGTTGCTGAATGTCGATCAGAGGAAGAATTCCGAACATTATTTACAAGTAAAATAAAATAATCTATCTATTTTTTCTGGTTTTTATTTTCGTATTAATATTTTTATGTTTAGAACAAATTCTTGAACATATTGATTCAGCAATTTCATCGAATCTTATTCAATCGTATTTTAAATTTCATACAAGAGCTGGCTATGTTAATGAATCATTAGTGATAGAACGTCTTCTTACACTAAAACCATCATCATCGTCGATAGTAGATGATATTCAGATAAAATTTTTACTCGAATTATTATCAGATATATTTAAAACAAAGCATATCACTGCTGAACAAGCATCTCATCTTGGTAAACAAATCAATTTACTTGCAAAATGGCTTTGTTCAGCATTATTGATTTATTCAAATGAAGAAATGACACTATCTAGAAAAGAAATGCTGACGGTAGTTTCAAAATTATTTCTTCAATTTTTTACAAACACATCTTATTATTGTCTTTGGCTAATGACAATAAAAGCACAAAAAGAACAAACAGAATGGAGACAATTACAAGAAGAATTAAATCAAGTTGCACAAAAACCAATAATAGAAGATTCGACGAGACCATATGTTTATGAGGAAATCCTTTTCAAGTAAGTGTGTATTGAATCATTAACAAAACAGATTTTTGCAAAAACTAATGACAAAACTCAATTTTTGATGAGTACATCGAAGAGAAATCTATTTTCAAATGATTGATATCATAATTCTCTCTAATGAGATTGAAAATTACTCTCTAATTGTAAATACAGAAATGTCATTGTGTTGTTTTAGTTAACCCTAAAAAATATTTTTTAATATGCCTTTCTCAATAACTTCAAAAAAATTGTTTTTGTTCTGTATATGTTATGATCTGCGTTTATTAATACCATATTTTTGTGTCATGTTACTATCCAAAAACAGCTCATTGCCAATTATTATTCGAAATATCTTGATGAATAGATGCTACTGTATACTGTAGACTAAATTTATCGATGACAAGTTACAAAAATTCGTTTTTTTAAGTGTTTTGAAGCATTCTACATAAATTACAGATCTAAAAGGACGACACATTTTGAATCGGTAAAAACAAGAAAAGATTTTATCATTATTTTCAGAAATTCAAGAAAAGAAAAGAAGTAATTCATAGTATAGTCTAATAAGAGGATTTCTAAGAGTAGCAGCCAATCATGATTATTATTCTGTTCAACGAAAGCTTCATCGTGTTATCAATCATATGAAAAAGAAACTGATTTCAAATAGGTTATAGATAAGTTCATAAAAATCTATGTGGGTTAACATAATTGTCGCCCTATATGTATATAAATTGATGTACTTATTTGTTCGAATACTATAAGAGAAAATATACTGGTTAGAATTAGAGTTTCTCTAATCTCAATTCAGAAAACTCTCAATTTCTATCATAAAAAATGAATCAACAACTATGAAGTTTGTTTTTTAACTGAAGATTGAAATGATTAAATTTCCTTTTAGAATAACTCGTCTTCATCTATCCGAAGATTTTCATCAAGAAGAAATTGAATTTAATCCATGTATATTCAATTCCATTATTTCAATGCTTGTAGTAAATCAACTTCATAAATCATCTTCAATTCTTCTCATAGTTCTTCGATTTTATGAGTGCGTTTCAACAATGTCAAATCCTTCATTGCTTTATCTACACCTTCTACAGGCATCATTTGGTGGTTATGTTTCATCAATATCAACAAATAATAGTGAATACCAACAACGTTGGTCAGCGTATATATTTTTTCAATTACCACGTTTATTAGCATCAAGTATTGAAACCCAAGTAGACAATGTTAAACAAGCTATAGAAAACTTTTTATTACATAATGAATATTTACTTAATCGAATTGATGAATTGTGCGAAGAAAATGTTCTAGAACAAATTTTACATACTACATTAAATTATACTAAAAATGATGTACGAGAAAAGTATGAAAGCAAAATAAATGAGTTAATTTCCTCTATACAGAATATTCGTGAACCATATGTTAAACGAATTCAAGAATATTATCGTAATCAACAAACACGTAAGTTTGAAAATATTTTTAATTTCAATCAATTTATTTAGCTCATTTTATTTTTAGATTCATATTCATTTCAAATCCTTCAGTTACAACGTTCTCTCGAACAGTCATTATATAAAATATTTTTAGTAGATTCATCATCAAATAATGAAGACAATTTACAATTATTAATTAATAATTTAACTGACTATATCCCATTAATATGTGCACTCGATCAATATTATTCATTTGTTCGTTTGCTTCTATCGTATACAGAAACACAATTTGATCTTGCATTATTAATACTTTGTTATTTAACATCTATAACTGACGATATATCTGAAGATTTTGGTCATTTAGATCTTAAGTATGAAAAATCATCAATATCGTACATTATTTATATTTGGTTAAAAAAATATTGGTTATCACGTCATATTGGTCATGCATTATTTTCATCGTCACTCGATTCTATTGAATTAATGTCACCAATAACTAATCTATTGGGTGATATGTCATCAAAGGAAAAAGGAGAATTTTTAAATGAAATTAGAACATCAAATAATCGAAATATCCAAAGAAAATATACGGATACTGAATATTTATTTAAAACAATTTATTCACTTGGAGAACTCCCATCATTATCATTAGATGAAACAAAACAAAGTATCTCAGCATTAATTATACATTTAACACAAGTTTCATATGGTACATTAGTACATGTCCTTCTATGGCTTATTGCTAATTATCAAATTTCCAATGATGATGAGAGAATTTGGATTCAAAAAATGATACATACTATGGGTACATAAACAGAACTGTTTCTTGAACTTGAAAGGATAGTGTCATATCTGACTTAGTAGAGTCTAAAACCAAATTTGAGTATAACAGGAATTTTAGAGTTTATGTTGTGTATCCGTTCTTATGCATTAGAAAATGCGTACTAGAAAATATAAGATTCACAGTTATACTCTCATATACTTGATCTATATGTATCAGAACAGTAAAGTAAATAAGAAAACATCCATTCATAATTATATCTATTGAAGTTTTCCTAGAATAATCAAAACAAAAAAAAATATTTACACAGATCTCAATTTACATGCCGGTAATGATTATCATCTTGAAAATGTTTAGATGAGCATCTAAAGTAAACAATTTAAAAACTAGTACTTTAAAAAATATTTTCATATCATTTTTATTACTATTGTAATGTTATCAAATTGTAAAGAAAAAATGTATGGAGTAAAAAATACTTGACCAATAATTTATATTCTAGTAATCATATTAAATTGAGCTCATAACAATTGTTTCAGAATGATGCCATTCGACTAAATTATAGACATATTCGACATTTCTGCTTTCTATCATGGCACGTTGAGATTATTTTAGTTCATTCTTATGATCAATAGTTAAATTTCATCTATAATCATATTACCATATCGTTATTGGATCTTAGTTTTCAATATGTTTTGAAAATTTTCAGTAGTTTAAGAAGAAATATAATTATAGATATTATAAAAATGTTTGGTTTAGTATATTCTGACGATGTCAAAACAATGAATACTTCATATATCAGACGCGTATGTCAGCTCTCTTCTTTTCGATATTTTTTTCTATCACAAAAACTTGTTAACTACTTTCAGTTGACTAATTCGTATGTACTTAGAAAAGAATTATACAGTAGTTCTATAAGAATTAGACACATGATTTCTACGAATATAACCAATCTTCATTGATGTTACATCTTTTTCAGTCTACTGAATTCACTAGAGCTTCTTTTCACATAGAATATAATGTTATTGTATAATGCATCTTAATATATTTCACTAGAATGAATACTTGGATAAGACTTAGCTGTATCGTTTTAATATCAATATCAATAAAGTAAAAGTATGAGAATGTAATAAGGCTTTTCTTATCAAATAGATTTGTTCATAGCTACGATTCTTTTTTTTTCTTAACATTTTTTTGTAATTTAATAATAATATATTCAATAGGTACATCTGCTGATTCAACATCAACCATTCATTCATTGTTTGATGCGATAAAACGCCAATTATGGTCAGATTTTATTGATAATCCAATACTACCATATCATACGCTTCTTCCTCCAATATCCTCATCATCAATAGTTAACTATTATACGCCATCATCTCCTCAAACAGGAACAGCAACAGCAATAATTCTAACTTTATTTGATGCATATCTAACAAATGAGTTTCTTGATTGTGAACAAGCACGTGGTTTATATATTTGTTCAAAACATGTTCCGATTCACTTGATGCTAACACGTTTATTAACAAATATAAATACATCTAATGGTATATATGAAACACGTCGTGCGCTCTATTTTATATTTGGTTTTACATTATTTCGACGGCGTTCATCAACACGATGTCTTCTACAATATGTTTTACCCTATTTAATAAATATAAAATCTAATGAATTTATGCTTGAACCAAATGTCTATAGTATGTGTGTATTACTAAATATATTATTGGTACTTGAGCTAAATACAAACAATGATGAATTAGGCGATTTATTTCGTGTTAAATCATGGAAAAAAATGTATCAAACTATAGATTCAATGTCATTTGATACAATTGAAGATAATTACAATGATCTTATGCCAAAATATGAAGAAACAAGTGTTTTAGATGCTTTCCATGAATTTTTAGATTCTTCATCAAAAGAACTTTTTTCAGGTGATAGTGTTCGACCAGTTAATTATTTTCTTGGATGGTTACAAACTATTCTTTGGATGTTTAGTCGAAAAAATAAGTCACTGAAACAATTTATTAAGCCAAAGCTAGTAAGTAACTGTTACATTTTTTTTCACAAAATAATAATTTGTCTTTTAAATATAAAAGATCGCACAATTATCAGAATATTTACCATTACAATTTCCAATTGAAAAAGTTTTGAGTATATTAGATCTATCAAATAATATTGAACTTGAATATGCTTCGATGGCTATTACACGTGATTATACACGTTTGCAAACATTCACTAAACGAATGACTTTAAGTCTAATACATAATCAACAAACAGTCCATAATGATAATAATGTAACAGCACCGGTGACTATAACAAAAACTATTTATACAATACCGAAAAATCTTTAAAATTCTTGTTTATTCATATTACACGTGTATCTCCTTGGTAATATTGACATTTCTATCTCATATAACGAATTTAACGACATGGTTATCTCTTTTTGCATAGATTTCAGTTTAGGAATATAAAAGAGAGCTGATTTGTTTTTCTTTCAAGGATACACCAGTTAATATTCAATCAGAATTAAAAACTTTATTTTTTGCATTTATTTTCGAAATTTCAATGTATCACTAAAATTTAATAATACGTATTTTTATCATGCTACTATTCCCCTTATAAGAAATAGCAATTATTCAAAACTTATGAATGGAAACTCTTAATAATTGAGTTTGTTGTCTTCGTGATAATTCACTCGATTAGAGTCAAGAAGTAATCCGTGTATAATGAAACAAAGCAAAAGCATTTCATGAATTCGTTGACCTTATAGATCAAATCATTTTTGTATTAGATACCTTCTCATATTTCATGTACCATACGTAGTAGTATCAAGGAACAGTACTTTGTTCAACAAAGTATTTAGATCATGGCTGTGTTGTAATTGTATGTTTTCAATATTTGTCTAAGTATATTCTAAGAAGTCGATGATCTGCGTATCGATACGAGAAAGTTCATGTCTTTTTAACCATGTTGTCGAATATTATTGCTAGAAAAAGTCTATTAAGATAGTGAGTCGTGATAAATAAGACACAGCATTTTAGAATTCAATTCACGCTATGAAATAACCCTCGAGTGTTAGAAAAGTTAATTTATTTCCGTTTTATATCGGATGTTGAATCAAATATTAGATGAACTATAAAAATTGTAAGACTATAAAGATATAATTCTGATATAGTATCAAACGATGTGTCTTTCGGGTAAAAAATATTAGTATTTCTGTTATATTGCTAAATGAAGATACCAAACAAAGAGGAAAATATCGTTAACATTCTGTTATATCTGATTCTTTCAATGAGATATTTATATCTTCTTCGTATCTACACTTGACTCTTTGGTTTCATTTTTTTTATTTCTTCTACAAATATAATCTCGAGGTTATATTAAAGCGAAGTAATGGTGATAGATAGAGTTATATTCAATCGAATCTTTTTTTTGTTGTTGTATTTTGTTTCGTTTTTTTCAAACGCTTGAAAGAGTTCGACAATATTGTGATCGAGCTTTTAAACATAGCTCATCAGAATTGTGCTTTCCGAGTTGATTCTTCTCAGACGAATCATCATTTCAACTAGCCAAGATTTATTTTATTCTTACTGTTACACCATTTTCTTTTGTTGGCTAAAGAAAGAATGCACGTTTTTGTCCTTTCCTTTTCTTTTCTTTTTTTTTAGATAAATGTATTCATCTATTATTCGTCAAGTCAGACACAAGTTATTACTCTCGAATAGCTTTCGTACTTGTCTTACATCTGTATAGAAGATTTATTTTTTTACAATAATAGAAGAATTTTCTTTTCATACAAGTAGAAAATGGCATCTTCCTCGAAGAGTTCTGCTGGTAGTGCTTCAGAGAAAGCACCGGAAGGCAATGAAGTCATGGGTGCCCAAGTCATTGCGGAAGCATTGAAGAAACAGGTAAGATTCAATTAATCTTGAAATTGTAAGAGATAATAAAGCCTGTAGGTACATGAATTCCGCTCTTCTTTCAAAAATTGTAACATTGCTACAAGTCTACTTACCAATTATCAAGCGTAGAAGTCTACTAAAAGTTGATAGATCTATTTTTCAAATATAAAGTTTTGTTTTTTTCTTAGAACATTAAGAGAAAGCTCCTCTTTTTTTTAGCCGCAAGTACAACATGCGGATATTCGAATATTTTTAGGGCGTTGAATACATGTTTGGCGTGGTTGGTATTCCAATAATCGAAGTGGCGTTTGCTGCTCAACAATCTCAAATAAAATATATTGGAATGCGTAATGAACAAGCTGTATTTAGTTAAATAGAAGTGAAGATTCTTGTTTACTATATATTCTATTATAGGCATCGTACGCCGCATCAGCTATTGGTTATTTGACGGGAAAGTATGACATTCTATGATTCATATGAATTTGAGAAAGTATCATTAAATGATTTAATAGACCAGCAGTATGTTTAACAGTATCAGGGCCTGGTCTTGTTCATGCGCTTGGTGGTATGGCAAATGCTCAAGTAAATAAATGGTAAACACAATGTTGTTCATAGATTAAACAAACGTGTTAATTTAGGCCAATGATAGTTTTAGCTGGTTCCTCGGATCAGCCACTAGAATCGATGGGTGCATTTCAAGAATTTCCACAAGTATATAGTCATATGCATGTGATTGATAGTATTTAGAAGTTATCTATTCTTTTTTAGGTTGAAGCAGCACGACTCTATTCAAAATATGCTGCTCGTATTTCATCACTTGAACGAGTCCCATTCTTTGTCGAAAAGGTAAAATTTATATTTATGTTAAAAATATAATTGAAATAGAAATATCTATTTTATAGGCTATTCGTTCTTCGATTTATTCACCATCAGGTGTAAGTTATCTTGATATTCCCGGTGACATTGTTACTTCATCGATAAATACCAATCAAGTGGAGTAAGATAGATTCGATTGTAAGTATAACTATACGATGAATATTCTCTTTCGAAGGCAAGTCAAAACATTGAAAAAACCTCCAAAACCTGCAGCTAGTGTTGAATCACTTGGTGAATTTTTCAATTTACTTAAGCAAAGTCAAAAACCACTTGTAATAGTTGGAAAAGGTAAATATTTGCACCTATATATATATATATATATATTTCACACACAATATTGTTATCATCAGGTTGTTCATATGGATTTGCTGAAGAACAAGCCAAGCAATTTATTGAACAATTTAATTTGCCTTTTCTTGCAACACCTATGGGTAAAGGAACATTAGATGATCGTCATCCATTGTCGGTCGGTGCCGCACGTTCAACTGCATTGCAAGAGGCCGATTGCATTATTTTACTTGGCGCACGTCTTAACTGGATGCTGCATTTTGGAAAACAACCTCGTTTTAATCCCAATGTTAAAATAATTCAAGTAAACTTGAATTATTTTATTATTTTGTCATGAAAAAAAACATCAATTTCTTTCAAAATACTTAGATTGAAAATGATACAAATGAATTACACAATAATGTTCAAAGTGAATTGGCGATTCAAGCTGATCTTAAAACAGTATTAAAACAAGTAATTGAATGGTTGTTGGTTAATTGTCTATGAGAATAAAAACATTGATTTTCTATATTTACAGTTGAATGAAAATGAAACAAAATGGAAATATGATGCAGCAACACAATGGTGGAGTTTACTTAGAAAAAAATTAATTTCAAATAAACAACGTAGTGATGTAAGATGACTAAACAGAAGGCAATGAATTGTTAATTTTTTCAAGAAGAAAACAGATAAGCAATTATTTCTGAACTTGAATACCGAGTGTGACAAAAGTTTTTGCAACATTCTTTATTTTGCACGCATCTGTTTTTAGAAGATTAACAAAACATTGGTCTTTCTCTCAAAAGATGCGCTACCGAATTCTCTACAAACTTCTATTTGTCTTAGTTTAGAACAATAGAATTGAACTCTTTTATAGATTACATTGTACGATTATGTGAAACGATCGTTTGTCCCGCACAGTTTTTAGTAATTTATTCTTTTCGCGGAAGTAAATATTCAACTTTTAAAACATTATATACTGCTAGACAGCTCTTGGAATTCTCAGTCGCTTGCTTTCATGCAGGCAGGTTTTTATGGTTTTTCTTCGGTTTGACGTATGGTCATATTTTGAAAATAGCGGGGTTTTCATATCGGATTTCTCTGTTTCAAAGTAATCATTCTAGAGATATCACTTAGCATCAAATCGTTTTCATTTTTGCAGTATTTTTTAGGTAATTAGTTTTTCTTTCTAATTATACGCAGTCCAAATGACGCGTGAAAAACAATTTCACTCGAAGAATAGTTTAAATAGTGTCAAGAAGGTCGTTTTCGTGTAGCATCTCACATAGGTCATATATGGTTCTGAATATAGATACAATCAAACACTCGCAAATAATTCTGAAACAACATTCCACATGTACTCCAATTACAATGAGAGAGTTTCCTAGATGTCCATTTTTAATGTGGAAAAACGTTTGGATAAACAAAAGTAAAATGTGCGTGACAAACGATCGTTTCACATAATCGTACTATGTAATCTATAAAAGAGTTCAATTCTATTGTTTTAAACTAAGACAAATAGAGGTTTGTAGAGAATTCATTAGCGCATCTTTTGAGAGAAAGACCAATGTTTTGTTATGCTCCTAAAAACAGATGCATGCAAAATAAAGAAAGTTGCAAAACTTTTGTCATACCCGGTATAGTTTCGTCAATACGATATTTTACACATTATTGACTATTCATTGTTTCTATGCATATGTATGAATCGAATATGTGTTGTATTTGATTTATTCGTCTATTTAGGCTCTTATCCATTCGAAAGAAAGCTCGATGCTTAATTATTATGCAGCATTTGATGCAGTATGTTTTAATTAAATTATTAATTTTTATTCCATGACATTATCAAATCTAGATTCAATCAATTATTCCAAAGGATGCAATCATAGTAAGCGAAGGTGCTAATACCATGGATATTGGAAGAACGATGTTATTGAATTCAAAAGCTCGCCATCGACTAGATGCTGGAACATTTGGTACGAATTATGTTCTATTTTATTTTCAAGAAAAAGAAAACCAAACATTTGAAAAGTTTTACATATAAGAAATAACTATTTAGGTACAATGGGTGTTGGTCCAGGTTTCGCCGTAGCAGCAGCTATCTATTGTCAAGATCATGAACCTGAAAAACGTGTGATATGTGTTGAAGGTGATAGTGCTTTTGGTTTTAGTGGTCTTGAATTTGAAACAGCGGCTCGGTACGATACTTCACCTTTGAAACATACAAATTAATCGTTCATATTTTCATTGTAGTTATAGTCTTCCAATCGTATTTATCATAATCAATAATGGTGGTATTTATACTGGTGTCGATTCAGATTCATTTCAAGAGATGGCTAAAAAAGATTCTACTTTAAAGTATTACTTGATTATAAGATTGATAAGCAACTGATGTGTCACGATATTTTGTGTAGCATGTTTGGCTAGTTTGTTTTTCACTTAAAAGTCACTAGAAAAGCTCCAAAGTAATCAACTTGAACTAGGATAGCATCTTCTTTTATCTCATAAAAACATCAGACTTCGTTTTGTTAACGTGAAGTCAATTGATCGAGAAAAAATCTGTGACGATAGTTTAAAGTAAAACTTTTATACAGCGAAAAACAAATGCTGTTGGTAAATAGGTGTGTCCATTTTTGGAACATCTAGATAGAATTAAAAGCAGTCAGTTAGAATCAAGTCTCAATACTGATAAAAAAAAACGTTTGTTCAGAGTTTATTTTTACTTACTCTTGGTTAAACTGTATGTATTTATTGAGATAAACCAAATTTGTTAAAAAAATTTCTTTTTGTTGGTCATTACTTCTTTAAATCAGACTTGAAAATAGTTTTAACTTTGTTGTCTATTTAAAAATTTCATTACGCACTAGATTCCAGTTTTTCAGTAAGCTAGAGTTGCATAAGTTTTGTGACTAAAGGAATATTGTGATTAGTCACTCTTTCAAGTTTTAGTATATAGAATACAATATATGAAGATTGTTTTCATTGTTTTCTGCAAAGAGAAGCAAATGACATACTTTGTGGAATAAGTTTTTCTCTTGAAATCAGTATATAAAAAGATTTTTTTATAATTGCTTTCATTAGAGCAGTCTTAATTACAATTTTTGGAACTGACATACATCAAAAACAAATCTGTCAAAACAATGTTTTTAGTTACTATCGAAAAGTTCTAACAAATGAAACCACTTTAGACTAACGAATGAATTCTGAATAGAAAGTAAGAAAGAGTAGGAATTTCAAATTCTAGTTGATTAATTATGAATGTTCCCAGCGACTAGGGACTTAGATCTGAGAACTGTTACACCCCTACCAGTGGCTTTTACGTGAATAAAAGTTAATCAGAAATGTTGCACAGAATTTTATTTAATATGAAAACCTTTGTTTTTTTTAAATATTTCTAATTTAAAACGCATAGTTTACCACCAACATCATTAACGCAAGCAAATTACGAACGGATAGCTGGAGCTTTTGGTTGCCAAGGTTATTTGGCATGTTCAATAGAAGAAGTAAAAAAAAGTGTGCAATCAGCATTAGCTGAAAAAACCCGCCCATCAATTATCAATGTTATAATTGACCCATCATCGGGTCGTGTTCAACAAGTATGATTAATATTCTTTTTTTCTATATAGAAATTATTATCTACATATTTCATTATAGGAACATGGTTGGCTTACTCGTTCAAAGATGTGAAACCGATTGGATTTGATGAGACTTAAATTTTCTTTTCTTCTTTTTAATCTTTTTTTTTAAATAAAAAAAAATAACCTGATTGTAAAATGTTAACGCTCGTGTTTAATTTTATCTACGGTGCACAGCGTTGTCTTGATGTAAGAAGGATGAGTTTAAACGTCACTCATTCACTGGCAGTAGGGATGTAGAGAGAAAAGACAGAAAGAAATAACTCTATAGAAACGTCATCGTCGTCTTCGTTATTTTTCATTTTTACTGACATTTAATTCAAGTGAGAAGAAGCACTCAAGTGATAATGATGAACGGCGAAGAGCAAAAAAAACCGTCATCAAATGGAAAACTGAAGGTTCTTATTTTATTTTATTTGTCATATTTCGTTAATTTAGTGTATTTACTCTTACAGAACTTTCGAAAACGTGTTTTTCATCCGCTTATTAGTCGTTGTGTAGCTAATAAGAAAGATGAACAACAAACTAGTCTTTTGCACGAACAGAATAAAAAAACAGAAACGCCTGTTCGAAATGAAGATTTCCAAGTGTAAGTCAAAGCTTGACTACAGATGAAAGTTGATTAATAAATAAAAACATATGTGTGTGTGCGTATCTTTTTGTAGTACTGGTTTTGTAATTGATTCACAAAACTATTTATATCATTATTGGCTAGCAATTATTTCACTTGCTGTTGCCTATAATATTTTGTTGATACCAGCTCGATACTCATTTAAACAATTAGATAAAAACTTAAGAATTGTTTGGATATCATTAGATTACAGTTTTGACATAATCTATTTGATTGATATTTTTATGCAGTCGAGAACAGGTGAATAAAAGCAACCAGTTTTAAAGAGAAATGAGAATATTTCCTCTTTTTTTTAGGCTATTTTAGTCATGGTTTATTTGTTCGTAATCATTATGTTTTGTCACGTAATTATTTTACATCGCGGCAATTTTACTCACGCGATCTTTTGTCAATTATTCCAACTGACTTTTTATATTTAATACCATATTTTCGTTTTATTTCTATAATACGTTGCAATCGATTTTTACGTATTAATCGTCTCTTTGAATTTCAAGATTTAACGGAATCGCGTACAAGATTTCCCAATGCATTTCGAATTTTGTGTCTTATATGTTTAACTCTTACACTAATTCATTGGTAAAAAAATGGCACCCTAAGGGATTTTTGTTCTAAGTAAAGTACAAAAATAGTTAAATTTTCGTTTAGGAATAGTTGCGCTTATCTTCTTATTTGTCAATATTTGGGTTTTGGTACTGATCGATGGGTATTACCTGCAGCAGCAAAAAATGAAACAGTTGCAATGCTTTATACATATTGTTTTTATTGGTCAACACTTTTATTAAGTACTATCGGTGATGTTCCATTGCCTGTAAAAAGAATTGAATATATATTTGTTTTGCTTGATTTTATGATTGGTATGTTATCAACAGAATATTGAATATATTTAAAAGTCAGCGACTTTTTGTTTGAAAAAACGAATAGTGATAGGAATTTAGAAACTTTTCTTAGATATCTATTGAAAATGTTAAAAATTATTTAAAATTTTTATTACGTCATTAATTGAAATAGTCAATATTTTGAGTATCTTGGGTTGTAGTTGTTTTCTAATTTGTATGATTACGAGATTTCGAATGATTCTAGACGACGCTGTGCAATATTAGCTATCTCATTTTTAGTGTTTCATTCTGTTGAAATTTCACTTCGTACATTCATACTGGTATCAATTATGTTTAAGAATACAAAAATTTCCTAGAAAACTATCATCTGACAATAGTTTGGTTAATATAGAAAATTCAATGAAATCCTTTCAATCTTTTTGAATAGGTATTCTAATATTTGCTACTATTATTGGAAGTCTTGGTACAATGATATCATCACAAAATCAATCAAGTACGATAAAAAAAATATATATTTAAAAAGGAAAAGAGTTCGTTTTCATTTTTTCTTCTTAGGACAACAAGTCTGTGAAAAAATGGACGAAATCAAACGCTATATGAAATTTCGTTCAGTTAATCGAAAACTTGAACAAAAAGTTATAAAATGGCTTGATTATCTGTATACAAATCGACAAGTATTAAATGAAGAAATGGTTTTAAATTCTGATTTAAGTGTTGAATTACGTAAAGATCTTGCTATTAAAGTACATTTAGAATCATTAAAACAAGTTACATTATTTCATGATTGTGAACCAAATTTACTTATTGAGCTTGTGAATTTAAACTATTGTAATAGGATTTTTTTTTATCGTTTTTGTTTTGTTTTTAAAGGTCACAAAATTGAAACCAATATTTTTTGGTCCAGGTGATTATGTTTGTCGAAAAGGTGATATCGGTAAAGAAATGTATATTATTAAACGTGGTCAATTAGCTGTCGTAAGTGACGATGGAAAAATAACATTTGTTGTATTAAAAGAAGGTTCTGTATTTGGTGAAATATCGATTTTAAATATACCTGGTATTCGGTTATGATTTTCTTTTTAAAATAGTCACTAAAATGGAAATTTTTAGGTTCAAAAAACGGAAATCGTCGTACAGCGAACGTTAAGTCTTTAGGTTATTCAGATTTATATACGCTAACAAAAGAAGATTTATGGCTTGTACTTGATAATTATCCTGAATCCTTATCAAAATTAATTGAAAAAGGTAAATCAATATTACGTAAAGATAATCTTCTTGATGAAACGCTAACCGATTCAAAACGATACGTTGAACAAGAACAATTGTTAAGTATACAAAATCGTATTAAAAAATTAGTTGATACAGAAAATACACTGAACAATCGTCAAACAATATTTTTCGATGCATATGTTGAGTCAATACGACAGTTTAAAAAAAAACTATCGAAGATAGAGTATCAATGCGGAGCAAGACAACCAAGTATATGTGTACCAAAGAACGTACCGCAGTCAGCACCAGTACTGCCATTCCTTTTAAATCAATGGAAAGCGAATACTACAGCTAAATTACTTAAATTTAGTAGTAGACAATCTATGGATACGGATGATTAATAAAATTACTCGTCTCTTTTTTTTCAAGTTTTACTTTGATGATTGCTTTGTCCAATTTTCTTTTTTCTTTTTTGAAAACATTATTAGAATAAATAAATAATCATATACGTATATAATAATGTTTCCATAGAAAATTCTGAATCATTGGTTATCGGAAAGATTCAGTTCGTTCGATATAACATTGTGAGTGTGATTGTGACTCATCATTGGCAGAATGAACAAAATAGACAGAGGATAGATACTGTATCTGTACAAAGACTCGTTAATGCGATAATTTGGTACGTATCTTCAAATGATAAGCTGTAGATATACGTATGTAGTTTGAAGGCATTCAACAACGATTTTTCTTATTTCAGATTTTATCAATAATTGCTTTTGCCTTCAACAATGCTCATTAGTGATATTAATAAATTAACTTATCGAGAATTACAAATTGAATTAAAATTTAGAAATTTAAAAGCAGCAGGTAAAACTGAAGTACTTCGTGACCGACTTCGACAAGCAATAATAAATAACAGTGAAGATGAACCAATGTCAGATTATTTTGATGAATGTTCGATTTGCTTGGAGAGATTATCATTTGATAAAAGAACAACAATTTTAACAACATGTTTACATCAATACCATCGGATTTGTCTTAAAAAATGGATCGAATCAAATGGCGAATTTTCACTTTGCTGTCCTCTTTGTCGATGTTCATTAGCTAATGATCGACATATTAAACAAGTTGGCGATAAAAAGTTTATTAGATAGAAAAACATAGATCTCTTTTTCGGATGCTTTTCATTTATTGATCATTGAATCTTTGTTTTCTTTCTTCCATTTCTACCGATGTTCAGCTTTTTTTCTTCGCTTTTCGTTATTATTTGAAAATGTAGATAAAAGATAAGATTTTTTTTGATGTTATTCATAAAAATGCATATGAAGGTCTGCGCAACGTGATAGATATGTTTTTTGTTTCTTTTCTATCGTATGAGATCATCTTCTGAGGAAAAATCAAATCGAAAAATAGATCTCTCGATATTTTGAAGTATCATTCATTTTTATTTTGATCAAGAACTATGAAAAAAAGTTTGCTGCCTCTGATTCAAATTAATAAAAACAAAATTGCATGGTTTTTCATACGCCATCTGTAATTTCGTATTTTTCATTCGTCGATAATAATACTCAACGTAAGATGATGAGTATAGAATAAACGAAAATAAACAAAATTATTCAAGTAAAAACTATAAAGCGATAAATATTGAATGATTTATTTAATAAATAGCTTTAAGTAGTTTCTTAATGTTCATTTTATTTGTTTTTTCAGAGTAAATTATTTTTGAATATCAGCATTCAGTTATATATACTTTTGGTAGTCCTTCGGTGAACTTTTATTAAAGAACATTATATATATTCTGATTTTCAATATTTTTTAATAATCCGTAAACAAATGTAAAGAAAATGTTCCAATCTGATCTGCTAAACAGATTCAATTATTTGTTTCACTTTGCTGATTATTAATATTTACTATCTTTTTATGATTATATATTTGAAAATCTTCGTTTTTTTCCCCATGCTTTGGAATTCAGTGATAAAAAAGCGTTGGCATTGTTTTCGATCATTTTACTGCTCTTTTTCTATTCGACAAGACTTTTTTCTGAGCTAATGAATATTTATTTAATTCTCCTTTAAGATAGAATTTTTTTTCTTTGAAAAACATAATCCAAAAAAAAACAGATTTTCGAAGGAAAACTATCATGCTTAAATCACAATCGACATCAACAAATTCAAAAGCAGACGGTGAACTTTGTCGAAATGCTTGTGGCTTTTATGGAAATAAGATATGGGATGGATTTTGTAGTAAATGTTATCGTGAAGTTTATCAACAAGCAAGACACATTCAAGCAGCTTATGATGGAAAACTAAGGTAAAAATCCTTAAATCTATACTATCGATGATAGTTTCATCGTTTTATACTTATAAAAAACAGCCTAAAAGAATATGTATATATGTAAAATGAAATCTTATATATATTTCTTTTTGAACTTCGAAATTTTTACGTTTCGCGTATTAATTTAACAATTTTTTATATTACAATAAATCATCTGATATAGTCCGTGGAGACTCACTATCTTAGCATATGAGTATGTCATAGGACCTAATTGATAATAATTATTTTATTAGTTCAACACCAGATGACTCTCCAACAGCATCGATCCAATCTTCTCCATCATTTTCTAATTTTCAAGAAAAACGACGTTCTAACATGAATATGCGTAATCCTATTCGTCAAATGGTCAATCGAGCTGGCAGTCTTCGATGTAACTATACGAATAATTATTGTTATCTTAAAAAATCATTTCTCTTTTTGTCACAGCAACAAGTAATTCAGTATTATCATCGTTGATCAATGACGAAAATGCCTTAGAAAATGAAGCTGCAAGTAAACATTTAGATGTCATGACTACAGATGATGCACGTCTTGACATTAAGTCTCAAGTAAAATCATTTGCAAATAGTTTTCATAAGAAATGTTCGAATAAAAATATTCACATTGATGCACTTATTCAAGAGTATGCATTATATAAAGATACATTTAAAAAACGTATACAAACCAATCCAATATATCGAGGTAAAAAGAAAACAAATCTTTTTAATATATCTATATCGATGTGAAAAATTTATTCTTTTTCTTTTTAATTGATTTAGATGAAAATGAGGATTTGATCCTTCGTGTTCGTGATTATCTTGAAAAAATTGTTTTTTCACGTGATTATGCATTCATATTTAATCGGATTGCTATTCTATGTGAAGATAAAGATTTATCAATACAAAATCGAATATCATCACTTCATTGGATAACCACACATATGCTAGATACAGTACTTAATGAAAATATACCTCTTGCTCGTGAAGCTATTTATAAAGCTATTAATTGTATATATGAAATATTTTGCACGAAATACTTTTTATTATCTTTTTGTTTTTTTCTTTTCTATATTAGCTTTAATTGAAATTGATTCTAAAACAACACCACAAGGAAAAATCCATTCAATAATGGAATGTAAAACATATATTGAAGATGCCATACGTGCTAGTAGTAGTAGTAGTGGAATTAATGCTGACAGTTTTCTTCCAGCACTTATTTTTATTGTATTAAAAGCTAAACCACCACGTTTACATTCAAATATACAATTTTTAAGTCAATTTTCTCAACCAAGTGGAGAACAACTTTATTATTTAGCGAATCTTGTATGTTTTAGAGCTGGAAAAATAATATTTGTTTTCCCTTTATGAAACAAATTTTTTGTCTTCTAGGATTCAGCAGTTCGTTTTATTGAGCTTTTACAAGCTCAACATCTTGGTTTATCATCCGATGATTTTTCTTTATATATGCGTGGTGAACCTGTGTTACCATCAAAATTTGTTTCATTATTTGATTCTTCATTATCAAATGAATCAAACAATGAACAATCACGTAAAAGATTTATTCTTTATCATGAACTTGATCACCATTGTGAAAAATTTGATGAAAATCTTCTTGATTTCAATAGACATTTAACACAAACAGTGAGTGACGTACAAGAGTTATTGAATGGTACATATGCACGTTTTCCAAATTTCGAAAAACTTCCACAATTAATTGACATTGATAATAATGAACAACTAGAAGATTTATCGACAAGAATAAAACATCAAAAGAATATTAACGAAATTCTAGACCAATCAACATCAGAAAATGAGCAGTTACCAGAACCATTAGCACCTGAAATAGTACAACAACAAACAAATAATGATAGTTAATCAGTTGAAGTCTTTTTAGTTCAATTCATTTCAATTCCGGTGGTTGTTTTAAATGAACAGTGCTTGTGTAGAGATTCTTTTGCATTGTTAATAGTTAAAAAAATTTCAAAAAATTTCCACGTATAACATTGCCTGAGGGAAAACACATATTCTGTCCTCTCCCCATGTTCTTTGTTCGAAGAATTTAAATAGCTCGAACATCGTTCAACGTATCGAACTCATCAAGATCGCAATCGACTAGTCGATGTCTCAGGTACATTTTATCTAGCAAACAATTTTCTCTTACATACTATCTTCATGGGGATAATTCCTAGTTTTCTTGGACATAACCCTTTTTGCAAGTAAAATCCTAGGTAAAATTGAATTGATTAGAACTCAACTTTCATGCTCAACATGAAAGTTATTCTTGTGTCTATCGACTAGCCAAAGTGCCAGAAAATTTTATCTAGCAATTATTTCTTCCTAAAACAGGATCTTCACACTGGAAAACTAGGATTTATAGGAACATTCTAGGGTTTTCTGAAGGAAAAATAAACTTATTTTAGCTAAATTTTCAAGATTGTTTTTTATAAATTCGATTAAAAATAACAAGAGAACGCGAAGGCGGCCGAAAACCGTCCTGAACCAATGGGAAGAACAATATATATATATATCAAGAAGATATTATGATTTTTAATACATAGGAAAGTGTTTCCACATTCAACTACACCCACACCATGCCGACATTCCACACAAAGATGATGAAAATCCACCAAACACCGATGCACCCAAATTAAGTTTTTTAAACCATGAAAGTCGAAGAATGAACAACTGTTCAGCCATAATTTAACATCTATCAACAAATCTAGCTTTTTTTCTCTTATATTGTTCGAGGACTTTTATCGTGTTTTGTCAAAGTTTAACTCCCTTGCCAAGCATCCACGCTATGTGATGTGCATATTGAGAAATAAAAAGGCAGATTTTTTTATATTTTTCTTCAAATATAAAATTTCGAAGAAAATAATGCATTCTCATCATGCTAAATTCAATTCCAGTCGAATCACAATGAAAAAGTAATAAAATCCTGAGTATTTAACAGTTAAAAAATTTCCACGTACAACATTGCCTTATGGTTTTAAACAATCTGCTGAAACAAGTTTTTAAAATAGCAAATCATTTTTTTTTATTCTTCATGTAGTTGAACATGGTAGTAAGTTTCTTTTCTTTTCTTCTTTTTAAAATAAAAATTTTCAAAAAAGGAATTCCGAAAAAATTACTTCCGTTTCAATCTGTTGTTGGAAATGCTGCCAACGCTGTTTCATATTGTATTGATAAGATGAAGAAGATGATAATCATCTCAAAGATAATAAAATATATTTTTTTAAATTAAAATCTCGAGATAATCGTTTTAAATTAATTGAAATGTATACAGAAGTGGTTTAAGATTCCATATTTGATTTAACTGATAGTAATGAACTTCGTCTTGCATCAACAGCAGCATTAACATTTTCTCCAAAAAGACAAATTAGATTTTTTGAACAATTAAATGACTTAAAATTAAAATTTATTTTACGTCCTATGGAAATATCAAATAATCCCGAAGCTATTCGTTGTATGAGCCTTATTACAATTAATACAGCATGAGAACCTGATATTTATGGAAATGTTAATTCAACACATGTTCTCGGTTCATCAATGATGAATGGAATTGCTGGAAGTGAAGATTTTACACGAAATGCTGTAAGATTATCTTTTGTTTATCTGAAATACAAATTTGTTACTTTCTTTAGTATATATCAATCTTTATTACTCCATCAGTAGCTAAAGGAGGGAAAATATCTGTACTTGTTCCAATGGCCTCCCATGTTAATCATCATGAACGTTCAACTCAAATCATGATTAGTGAACATGGTTTAGCTGATTTAGGTGCTAAAACTCCTCGAGAACGAGCAAAATTAATTATTGATACATGTGTTCATCCCATGTGTAAAGATTTATTAAGAGATTATGTTGAACATTCACAACGTGTTTCATTTGCTCAACAGACGCCACATGATCTTAAACAAGCTTTAGCATGGCATGTTAGATTACAAGAAACTGGTTCTATGCATCCAGATCTTCAACAACCAACTAGTAAAAATACGGAAAAAGCAGCGAAAAAATTAGATCAAACAGCTACTACGAAACAATAATTTTTCTTTTTCTTTTTCTTTTCTTTTTTTTTCAAGTCAATGAATAGTTTAGTCTTATTTGATCTTCGACTTAGAAAATATTCTATTTTTGTTTTAGTCAGTCGATTTTTCAATAAATAAAAACGGAAAATTTCTTTAGTCAATTATTTTTTCTTTTTCTTTTTTATCTTTTCATGTTCAGTAGTGTCCAAGAACTGAAGAATAGGAATTGCTAATTTGTGAAAGAAATGTCAGCATTGCCAAGATATAGTTCTTTTGAGAAATGAGAATTGACCATGGGTTTCCTTATAGTTCCCCTATTCGTAAACGTCCATATAACACTTTTTCGAAAATAGTTTCGGTGCCCACACATCCATATCCAAAACATCCCTAACGAAAACAAGTGTGAAAGTAAAAAGTATCATGAATAGTCTATATTTTCAGTTTTAACATTGTTGGAACTGTGGAGGAATTCCTAATCACCAGTCCTCGGACATTCCTCAGAGAAAAAGAAAAGTGATTGAAAAAATTATATTTTGTTAAATAATTTAATTTATATATAATAAATGAAATGCAAAAAGACACAACATAAGAAAAAATATCGGATGAATCAAAAGAATACAATGTTGAACAAATGAACAAGAAATATACATATTCAATATATGAATATCTATACCCAGGAGAACGATTTCGATAGTGGGATCCTATCGGATTTTGTCGGATCCATGAGATTCGATAGGATTCACTGTCGGATTCATTCACTTGGGTGTAGAAGATCAATAAAATACAATTAGATATGAGTTTTAAATACGTAAAGAGTTCAGAAATGGATATTCAAAATTTTGATTTGATAGAGAACGCTATATTACATAACCTAGCACCAGTTCAAATCGGACAGTATTTGAGATGAATGGAAGTGATTAGTCTTTAACATGATGCTTTTCCATGAGACGTCTAGTTCTAAATTCGAATATAAATGGACACCCAACTCCATGGTATCAATTCGAAAATAAGTGATAGAAATAGACTTAGTTTTAGATCTGTATAAGATGGAGTGGGTGCGGGTTGATGGGGGGTAAGGAGTAATTGTCGGTGGCGGTGCAAGTGAGGAGTGGGTAGGAGGGGTGCGGGGAGGGTGTGGTACCCGGAGGGTTTCAAATGTGGGTGTGGGTAAGGGGTATATATGTATTCATATGTCGTATATATCGGATAGTTAAACTAAATCTAGGAATAGATTTAGTGTTAGTTTAACTTTTTCTTTTCTCCATGTATATTCGAACTCGAATTAGATGCTACTCTTAGTTGGCTATAAACAACAGTAGAGGAAAATGAACATTTAATAATCAATCAAATACAATGGAAGATTAGGACTTCCCTTTTTTTCGGATTATCTTTAATTTCTGATATTTATTCCATCATCGGATGAAATCAATTAACACACAGACGACTGGTTAACTAGGACTGGACGAGACCGAGTCATGACTCAGACGAGAGTTACTTTTTTCAAATTGATTCTCATTCGAAAACTGAATAGTGATCACTCGACTGTTTGACATCTATCATCTCGAGTCATTTATTCAATAACATTTTCTATTTGATCTTCCAAAAAGAAATCTTAATTTTTAAGAAGAAATTTTCGCTTGTTAGGAGCCGTCATACTAATAGAGTTCATCGTATATGAACAATTTTTCCAAACGTTTTTTCATTCGGCTAATGTATGCCATCAGGGTTCAAGAACTGTGCTCCTTTAGCAAAGTTTCTTTTTCTTGATTCATTAATATCTATACGTTTGTTAATATATTTATTTATAAATTTTACACGAAACACTTAGTCAAGAAGCTATTCTTGCCAAGGCAAATGGTTTTCGAGCTACAGGTGTTTTAACATTTTATATTGATAGTGGAATTTATGCAACATTACGAACATAGTGAGTTTTTCGTGAAACGTTAGTTTTAATAATTAATAAAAAAAACATTTTTTCTTCAGTGGCGAAGAGAACCTATTAGGTATAATTCCTAAACATTTTAATGCAGCAGCACGTAAAATAATATGTGAACTTAAACAGGAATTAGTCCAATATTGATGCTTTGATTTCAACTACGTGTAGCACGTTTCTTACGTGCGCAAAAGCTCATAGGATATTTTTTTCCATAAATAGTTAACATATATTTTTATTTGCATAATAAAATTTAAAGAATTCTTTCGGATGAAATTCAAAATCGATTTCTTTTGTATGTTCTCGGTCGTGAATCAATATGCATAAAACAATATTAGACAAATGCATTCATTCATGATCGGCATCAAATAAATATATTCATTCATAACCAATATCTATTTATATTTTATATTCTTTTTTTTATATACTTTATTGGTTTGCTATTTATTTTTCTGTATTTGTTATCCATTAATTTTATTTTCTATTTACTATGTTAGAAACAACGACAAAACTATGCAACTCTTATCAAGAGTCCTATGTATAATAGAAACGAAACAACTCGCAAACTGTTAGGATATTCAAATTTTGAAATAAATAGTTGAAGTAGTAAAAATAACTAGTTATTAACTATTGTTAACTGAGTCTATCGCAATCTTTAATTTAGAAATCAAGTTTAACACGCATATAATGCTGTCTTTGCAAATCTACTGTAATCTAGTGGTATAGAGGGTAACCAGAAAGTCACTAGACGTGAAGCAATTTACATGATTTCTGGCTTATCATAAAACAGCTGCTACTTCTTTATTATATTTCAAAGATTTTCTATTCACATGCTCTGAGTGACGAACATATTTTCAATTCTAATTCGGTATAAGTTCGCCATTGTTGTAACATAGATAAGATATGAAATATTTTGTATTCATTTATAACTAGAGCAAAGTTCTTGTTACAACATTGTCAATCTATGTATATGAAATCTGAACTTAGTAATCAGTTGATGATACTACTTCATTATATTCTATTATCAAGACAAATATTAAATAGCGAATTTCGGTCTCCTATTTGAAATCTTATTAATTTGAAATTTTTGAATCTATTCCTTTGATTCAACTTAATTCAATTGATATATTTAGTTTACAATAATAGTCACTTAACAAACTGATTCGGTCATAACTTATTATTTCTTGTACATGAAAAATATAGAATCTTTATTGAAAACAAAAGTCATCTATAGATGTTACATGTCTTTTTGTATGAAAAACAGAATAAATAAAATGTTCACTGTAGAAAGAAACAAATATGTTCTTTGCTCCATCTTTTTTCTTTCTTTCCAATACAGTCTTTTATTTGATCTATTTATTACTATCCCTAGTTACTAAAACTAAGGCGTGCATTACAAGATCGATGTAAACAAAGCAATTAACTTGAGCAGACTGCATTATACAATGCGTATCGAAAAAGTGATTCAATATTATAGTTATTTTAGGTTATTTGCCTATTTTTATCATATTTAAAGTTGACTATTTCTACCTTGCTTGATACTTTATTTCAATCCTTTCGTTCAATATAAAATGTGTAAGTATATTTTTCTTTCATTACTTTATTTTTAATTAAATTATTTTATTAATGTTTTTGTAAATTAGATTCACCATGGATAATATCAACGCCTTGTTCATTTTCTGGAAATGTTGATCTTAACTATAGAAATTTTCAACAAGAACAACAGATAAATTTGCCACATATGAGTAACGATTGCCCAATACGTTCATTCAATAATCTTGATTTATCAAATCCATTTAATATGATTGCAACAACATCACCAATACTATCGGTCTGGTCCTTGGATAGTCTTCATTATGATCATAATCAATTAAATGAACAGCAGCAAAAACAAGAATTAAGAACTAATTATTTTGAACCATTACCTTTCACTGATAACCATAATCCACCGAAACAAGATAGCTATCCACAATTATCACAAAAACATACCATTATTAAACAAAGTATAATATTATGGTTGAATATTTTATGCTAAAACAACACGATAATGTTTTTCTTTTAACTTAGTGATTGCTCGAAAAACAAAAAACAACGATATTGTCATAATTTGTCACATTACAAAAGTTGTGATAATCTATTTTCTTCAACATCTGATCGAATAAAACGACAAATATGTAGCTTTTGTAAATCTAATGATGAATCAGCTAATGTTTATACTTCGCATGGTAAGTTGAAAAGTTTTTTGAAAAAAACAGCGAAAGAAGAAACATATTCTTTCTTTTACAGTTTTACGCAATACAGATAATGAAATAGAAAGTCCAATTTTAATGGCGTACGTTTGTCCGAAATGCGGTGCTACTGGTAAATCAGCTCATACAATAAAATATTGTACAGCTTTATCTGAAATTGAACGTATTGCATTACCGACAGTTAAACTATTTAAAGAAGGTCGATCGTCTTCCGGAAATATGAATCTCTTCAAAAAATAATATTCAATCACATTGTTTATACACATCTTCATTAACTATAGCCTTGTTATATTTGTTTTTCTTTAAAAGTTAGTTTTATTTTTCAAATTTATGTAAAATCAAGGAATGTATAAGCATGAATATTTTTGTTCAAAAATGAAAAGTATGATCCACATGTTTGTATGTAGCGTCTCTCTCTCTCTCTCTCTATATATATATATATATACGTTAGCGTCCAAACTGAGATTACGTCCAATCTCAGATTGGCCTAGACGAATCTCGAATCCGAGATGGGACGCGTCCAATGTCGGATTTAGCGGAAATTTAACATTAAAACGTGAATTACTCTGTACATCGCTATAGGATTCAAATTCTTATTGATGAATTATGATCAGGGCAACCCATACCCTCACACCCTCACCTTCAAGATTGAAAAGTGCCCATAACTCCTTGAGCCTTTAATTTATTCGTTTGTTGATGATTACGTTACCTGATACAATGATACTTCATCGAAGTCCATAAGTAGAAAATCGGGTCCTGTACCGATGTACAGAGTAATTCACGTATTAATGTTAAATTTCCGCTCAATCCGACATTGGACNACTTCATCGAAGTCCATAAGTAGAAAATCGGGTCCTGTACCGATGTACAGAGTAATTCACGTTTTAATGTTAAATTTCCGCTCAATCCGACATTGGACGCGTCCAATCTCGGATTCGAGATTCGCCTAGGCCAATCTGAGATTGGACGTACTCTCAGTTTGGACGCTAACATATATATATATACATGAGTGAATAAATAAATAGAACAAAATAAGAGTATATTTAACAGTCACTTGTATTTAATGGAGGAATTAATTGTTTGGTTGAACTAGCACTAGTCTCACGAGATTTTTTATTTCGTAATTCTTCTTGTAATTGTTCCGTCCAACTAATCATTGTATTAACAGGATCTTTGGTTTTTGATGTTGAATTTGTAGAGTCATTTATATTGACAGCATAAATTCGTTTGTCTTCTAATTCTTTTTGTTGTTGTTTAACCATAGTAGCAGCAGCAAATGACTGTATAAGTATATTATCAGGTGTTCTACTTTGATCAGGTGAAAAATGTCCATTATATAGACGATTTGATGATTTTTGATCGTGAATATATTCGGGATTCCACACTGCGTCCATTACACGATAATTGAATTCATTTGATGGTGTTGTTCCATCAGAGATTGACTTATTTTTTACTCGTTTGTTTTGATCATTTACAGGTGAATCAGATAACCGAAGCTCCTTTTCAGTCATGTTTGTACCATCATAGTGTTTACAACAAGATTTTGAACGACAACCTGAACAGCCAATAGTTGTTATAATATCTCCCCATGGTAAATCAGACAATGTTAAAATGACTACTAATCCAGTTACAACACCAACAACAGACCAGAATGCAGCTGCACGATCATTTTCTGTTGGATCAGTTCGATCTGAAAATCAAGACAAGTGAAAATCTACACTGAAAAAATTATATTTAAATGCATACAGATTTCACAGTTTGACCCCGTATAAAATATATTTGAACAATTACATGTATAACTATCTATACTAGGCATACAATCTCCACCATGCAAACACGGTGAGGATAAACATTCATCAATAGCAGTTTCGCAATATTGCCCAGTAAATCCTGGTGCACAAGTACAAATTTCTCTGCCAACATTTAAATAACATGTAGCATTATTTTTACAAGTATTATTTGTATTGTTGCATGGTACTATTAATCACAGGAAAAATGCATTTTCAATTGAAAACAAAAGAAACAAACTTTGGTATTCACAAATATAATGCAATTGAGTTTTACCAATATCATCAACTATTTGATAAGATCCTTTATATGAATTATAGCTAGTTGTTCCATTATTGGTAATTGTTGTATTATAGACAACTTCTGAATTAAAGGCAATTTTATAATTGGATCCATTGCCTATAACTGCTCGTTCATATTTCTCAAAATACCATGTTATCGATTGATTTGACCAATCCCATGATGACGTTGAAACGATGCCATCAATCCAAAATTCAGTTTCAATACTATAAGCTAATATCAAGGGACATAGTATATTAAATAAGAAAAAGAGATAATCGGACTGCCAATTGCCTACGTACCGTTCATCCAATAAAACAGTGCTGTTTTTTCTGTAACAAGTTCAAGTGCAATGAGGTGAGTCACTGGATTTGGTTCAGTCACATTCGGTGACAATTGATACGCATCGTTAAGACAATTCTGTTGAGCAGCGGACCATGTCATATTCGTGCCATTATTTATTTTATAACAGCCTAGTGCAATCTCACTATATTGATTTGGACATAGGTTTGTGTCTGCACTATTCATCAAAATTATTAGTAAACACCCGATTAGTTTGATAGACTAAATAAACAGAAAATTTACACTACTCTTCATTGTATTGATATTAACATAAAACTTACCATTAATGACTTTTCCCCTTGAGGAGTGTTATTTCTTGATAGAAAGTTAACCCAAATGAGAATAAAAATAATAGAAAAATAAAAAGTAATGATGAAAAATACTAAATCAATGCTATTGTTAGTCAGTGTTGAATACTTGTTGTTGATGACGTTTATGTGTGCTCACGTTTCAAGTCCGAGTGGAAATAAATAATAAAATAGAAGACAAATTCTGTCTGTATGTTTTCTTTTATTTCCCTATTCGAGTTAAGCAAAAAATAATGAACAAGAATGAGCAAAAAAAAGTTTTTGTTAATACCTTTTTCTCTTCATAGCAATTTTATTCTACTTTCATATGCATGTTAAGTTGATAAAAAGGAAAAAAAATAATGTTTTCTTTTAGAATTTATACTATATACTATTACAGCAAATAAGGAAAAACCAGAAAATAAATGAAGAGAATATTTTTTTGTGTAAAAATGACTCGTTTTTTTTTGGTCGTGTCTCAAATACACTGGATAGTGTTTAATTTCATTGAAAAATTGCCCAGTAAAGAAAACCTTTTTCAAAAGAATGAAATGCTTTGATTTTCTAGTACTAAATTGTTTTTTTTCCATATTGCTAACTATTAATAACTAAGCAGCATCAAAGGCCTGTTTATTAGATCGCGAAATAAGAGTATTTTCGAGAATTTTTTTCCTATGGAATTTCACTCTCGTGTTAATATAAAAAAAGACAATTAAAGTTTTCTTTTTTTTAACGATATAAATTTATGTTCTACAATTCATTTTTACAAGACAGTGATGAAAGATGTCCTATGGTCAACTTTTAAACTATACGTCGGTTTATGTTATGTCACATCATCAATGCAAAACAAATACTATGAAGAGTCAATCTATCGCTTATGATCCTTTTTTCAAAAAGACAAATAATTCAATCGACTGAAATAAAAATTGAAACTATCGAGCATCAGAATGGCAAGCTATATTTGAATTCAATATAAAATTATGTGAAATTATGAAAATAGAATATTGACGAAAGAATCATGCAGCATCTGAATTAAGATGATAGTAGTACCCGATAGATGTGATCAAACGCACTAATTACTAGTACTCTGAGTTCATGTCATAATGCATCATGAGCTTGAACATGAGTGAAGTGCTTGACTCAAATAAAACTCAAAAAACCAACATGCATATTGCATTGCGAAAATTTATATAGGTTGTATGAATGATTGTTTTAGTTCATCACTGTATAGTATCTTGTTTTTAGTGTCCTTGAGAAATACATGCTACTCTTTATAATATTAATATGAAATTCGTGTTATACAAATAAAAGTCTAAAGTCATTTTATTATATAAATGCCTATTTATTTTTTGAAATTCTATCTTTCGTTCAAAGATAGATTTATTTAGTCTATATTAAAATTTTCTTTTTTAACATTCAGATGGAATTTAAACCCATTCAATTGTTCGCATAGAACAATAGTTAAATAAATCTTGATGCATTAAGTAAGAATGAATTGAGAGCGTTTCATATGCGTTAAACACTAAGAAAACTAGTTTATACGCAAGTAGAAAACAATCATCACGATAATAATACTGATGTCTATGTTTCACATCACACATTACTGAATGACAGCTTCGCTTGTAATAATATGCGCAAGTGCTTAGGATTTCAAGGGCGTAATTTTGACATCGATCAATATGATGACTTCTTAAGAATTTTCTAAATAAACTATATAGTGAACAGCGTTGCTACATCAATAAGTCTTGATAACTAGTCATAACATACTACCCAGGCAGACATGACCTTCAAAAAAACGCGTTGATACGCGTTAAAATTTCGTAAACACGGTGTTTTTACGATAGAAATTCGTAAAAACGTCATTTTTACGATTTTTTAGTGCGTATAAACGGGTTAACGATGGTGAACCCGTTAAAATGTGTACAATTTTTTCGGAATTTATGCGTTTTTCCTCGTCATTTATCATTCCGAATGAAACATAGCAGCTCTACTTTTTCATTTTTGTTATTTCTGTAGCTATTTGTTTTGTTTCCGTAAATCGTTCAATCAGTCATATATTGTCTACTTAATAATGCCATTTTTAACATTCTCTCATATCAGCAATCCGTTTTTTTCCCGTAGCTTTTTTTATTTTCCTTCAATGCAGAATATTAGCAATTGTTTAGAACTTATTGAATCTTCCCTTCGTATAGTCAGTTGAGAGCGCATGTCGGTGATAGATCGGTACTCTTATACGAGTAACTTGATAATGCTCAGTCTTTTAATTTTTAATCGTTCCATTGAGATTCTAGACTCTAATGTAGGTAAAACCAGTGCTTTTTATTTCGATCTAGTTCAACAACTAAAGTTCAATTGTATGTATGAAATTATAAAACACAATTATTTTTATTTAGATTAAGTTCAACAATTGATTCAATCCAATCGTAAGTATGATTTTATAAATTAAAATTACTTTTTCTTTAGATTTAATACAAAAAGCTAATTCAATTGTAAGTATGAAATTATAAAATACAATTATTTTTTATTATTTAGAGTTGAGTCAAAAATTGATTCAATAGTAAGTATGAAATTTTAACATTAAACTGTTTTATTTTTATACAGATTTGCTATTACATTTGATTTAATCGTACCATAACGATTAAATCAGGTGTTATACCAAATCTGAACAAAAGTTAAATAATTTAATGGTAGAAATTCATATCTACGATTGTATCTCAGACAAAAAAAAGCGTTAAAATTTTAACGAAAATAAAATCGTAAAAATGTGCGCTTTTTACGGTTTTATTTTCGTTAAAATTTTTACGCGTTTTTTTTTAATGTTTGACTGACTGGGTAGCAGCTATCAGAGCTTCGCGGGACGCCCATAAAGTTGTACCATCTCGTCCTGCAGTATTCTAATGTACAAAAACAATCCTTTCTTTTTATCGAAAAATGTAATTGAAACATACTAGCTAATTCATAGTTTCTTGCCCAGTGAAACTCATTCGTTTTACTATTTATATATTACACGATAGTATTAACATGGGAAAAATGTCCACCACAATGGCATTGACATAAGAAAGTCGCTGTTACAAAAATAAAGAAAAGTGTAATAAGAAACACAAGCAAAAGTACTGCTTCTCGAGTATCTGATCT